>WNWK01007898.1:0-89220 GCA_009830355.1 Cherax destructor
TCAGTGTATATTCACTGAGACAGTGTATATACACTCTCAGTGTATATACAGTCTCTTAGTGTATATAAACTGTCTCTCAGTGTATATTCACTGAGACAGTGTATATACACTCTCAGTGTATATACAGTCTCTTAGTGTATATAAACTGTCTCTCAGTGTATATTCACTGAGACAGTGTATATACACCCTCAATGTATATACAGTCTCTTAGTGTATATAAACTGTCTCTCAGTGTATATTCACTGAGACAGTGTATATACACTCTCAGTGTATATACAGTCTCTTAGTGTATACAAACTGTCTCTCAGTGTATATTCACTGAGACAGTGTATATACACTCTCAGTGTATATACAGTCTCTTATTGTATATAAACGGTCTCTCAGTGTATATTCACTGAGACAGTGTATATACACTCTCAGTGTATATACAGTCTCTTAGTGTATATAAACTGTCTCTCAGTGTATATTCACTGAGACAGTGTATATACACTCTCAGTGTATATACAGTCTCTTAGTGTATATAAACTGTCTCTCAGTGTATATTCACTGAGACAGTGTATATACACTCTCAGTGTATATACAGTCTCTTAGTGTATATAAACTGTCTCACAGTGTATATTCACTGAGAGACAGTGTTTATACACTCTCAGTTGCATTTAGGGATTTAAACATTTTTGTCAGCTAAAATAACCCAAATGCAACTAATGTGACATTTTATTGTGGCAACGTTTCGCTCTCCAGGAGCTTTGTCAAGCCGTTACCAACAATACATGGACACTGAGGGTATATATAGGTAGTAGTAGTAGTGGTGGTAGTAGTTTTGTTTGTAACGGCTTGACAGTTCCTGGAGAGCGAAACGTTGCCACAACAAAAACGTTGCATTAATTTTACCATCATTGTTGCAATAAATCATTGGAAAAATAAACACATAAGCAGTATAATGTGATCCTTTATTGACAACGTTTCGCCCACGCAGTGGGCTTTATCAAGTCACAAACAGATCATTCTTGACTGGTAGTGTACGGTAACATGCAGCCGCACCTCATGTAATCGATAGTCTTGAAACCCGGTGAGGCCGACTAACCACCTAGAGATAATGAACACCCAACTGCTTCATAACACAAACATCTTCGAAGCGTCACGAAATCGTTCGAACCCCACCCGTTACGTGGTTTATCTTCCAAGCATCCAAGGCAACGGTGGCAATCATTATTATAATCAAAACTAGGCGCTAAACCCACCAGGGTCATACAGCGCTACCAAGACAGTGGTGAAATGTAAACAAGAGGATGAGAGAGTGGCGCTGTGAGTAGCGGTCGATGTAGCGTGAAGCAACTGGTGTTGATGTAGTGTTCTGGGGAATGGTTGTGGATAAATGGCTCAGAAAACCGAAACGTTGATATATTAGACACATGGGCAACGCATGGGTATGTTTATTGCGGAAACGTTTCGCCACACAGTGGCTTCATCAGTCCAATACAAAGCAGAATGGTGACGATCAGGAGAAGTTTGAGGTAATGGACTGATTACCTCCAGGCTGAAGGACTCATTATCTCGAACTCCTTCTGATCTTCACTATTCTTCTTCGTACTGAACTGATGAAGCCAGTGTGTGGCGAAACGTTTCCTCAATAAAGATACCCAAGTGTTGCATATGTGTCTGGAGAAAGGTTGTTGACAGTCACACCAGTTATGTTGACTGCTGAGAGTGGTCGTTGTACGTACGATAATCCTCTCAGCTTACAGTTGGATTTAATTCCTATTTAAGGGATTAAAGTATTCTTCTTTGGGGGTGAAAAGAACACGTGGAGCCTTAATGACCCTAGTGTAGTCGATAGGCTTTCAACCCCATTAACCAACGTAACCTGGGTAGCGGCAGTGGCCACAAGTACCACCACAATACCTGGCCCACTTACAGTAAGTGGGAGAGGGTGGCCTGTGACCAACTCTTGCTAGCCTCTCGTATTGACACGAGTTAGTACTGTGCTATGAGTGTACTACCACAATATTAACAGTGTACACCGTATCTAAATGCTGTACAAGGCGTCTCAGGAGTAAATATAGCAGCTTAGAAATGAATAAGACGTTATAAAAGTGAATAAGACGTAATAATGCATTATTGAGGAGAATAAGACATTATAGAAGGTAATAAGGCATCTTAAAAGAAAATATAATTATATGCAGTGAATTGTTTATTGACGAAAATGTTTTTTGATTTACAATAGCGAATTTAATTGTCTATAGTTAGTTTGACTACAGTGACTGACTATAGTGAATATGATTGTCTACAGTGACTCTGACTACAGTGAATATGATTGTCTACAGTGACTCTGACTACAGTGAATCTGATTTGTCTACAGTGACTCTGACGTTAGTGAATCTGATTGGTATTTTCTTGACTGCAGTGCTCGTTATCAACTATAGTGTTTTGTTTGCTATTACACTGTTATTTGAGTTACTACATTGTTTGTGTATTTTTTGTTTTTCAGAGAACACTGTGCTTCTGGGTGGCTGAAGTGCCTTTGGTTTAATACAGTGATATTAGTGAATACAGTGGTTTTGAAATTGACAACGGCGTGTTTTGAAGAGCTGTGGCACTCTACTGAACGAGTGGCGGCGATAGTTGCGCAAAGTTGACAGTTGATGATGTTGTGGTATCTTCAGTAAGGTAGGTCAATGTTGCGTTATGTTGGTTTGTTTACACCATGTTAGTGTTGGTAACCTCGCACTGTAACAACCTACTACAAGAACGTACCACAAGAACGTACCACAAGAACGTAGAGTCTATGTTGATGAATTAGACACTTGGGTATATCGTGGGAACGTTTCGCCACACAGTGGCTTCATCAGTCCAATACAAAGAAGAATGGTGAAGATCAGAATGAGTTTGAGGTAGTCAGTCCCTCAGTCTGGAGTCGATGTAATCAGTCCATTAAGATTAATAGACTGATTACCTCAAACTCCTTCTGATCTTCACCATTCTTCATTGTATAGGACTGATGAAGCCACTGTGTGGCGAAACGTTTTCTCAATAAAGATACCCAAGTGTTGCACATGTGTCCAATTTATCAACTTGTCTTTCCTCTGAACCATTTATCAAGAGTCTGTGTTGTTCTTGAGTTGCAATGAAAGTATATAGAAAAAAACGTAAGCTTTTATTAGGTATCCCCAAAGAAAGATATCTTAGGGTTTCTTGGGTTTTTTTTCTGGTATCAGTTTTTCCCTCTGCTTCTAGTTTTATTTCGGTCACACCACGAGAATGCCTGATTAGATCGACTTCAAATTTTCAAAGCCAATGCAGAGTAACTAGAGGAAGATTCATGCAAGTATCGGAACGTGCAGGTGTCATACAACCAAAGTTTAGAACTAATTCCCAGCTTCATGGACAGGCCCTGATACCTTTGTAACCGGTCTGCCCCATGGCTTCAAATTTCCAAAATAGTTTTCTCCTAATTCAACAATGTTGCAGAGTGAGACTCTGCAACATTTGTGCACATCTGCCAATTCTTATGTGTAAGATAGCAAGAAATCTTTATTCCCGTCCATCTCGTTAAATATATTTGAGTTTCCCCTGAATAGTGTGGATATCCTAGGATATGACCTACTGAGGTCCTAACCAGTCTAGGTTAGGACCTCAATAGGTCCTAACCCGTCTAGGTTTGGACCTCAATTGGTCCTAACCTAGACGGAAGTCCTTTCTAAAATTTTCTCTTATACGTTTAAATAAAAATAAAAATATAGGGAAGTACCACCGCTGGAACTGTGCTGGTGACCCTCATCCTCAGAGAAAAGAATAAACTTCAGGAAAAAACTCATGGTTCTCCCTGAAGCTGTTTGAATAATGTCTTCTCCTACCACCCCCTATATTCTATGTAGACTTTAAAAACAAAATACATTGACAAAAATACAATAGGGAGTAGAACAATATACATAACATCTCAGAGCTACATTTCGAATACATCGTCCAGCTCCCCGGCGGTAGGCCGCGTGCCCAGAAAACTGCAGGCATTTTCCCTGTGGATCGCAACACTGAGTCTCTGAAAGAGGAAGTTGGCCGCCCTGTGATCAATGGTTTCTGTGATGAGTTTTTCACCCAGCTCTTTGAAGAACTTTAGAGCACACTTGCCCCATGCTCCAAGGGTCTCCGACCCTATTGGGATGAAGTTATAGCAAGGGGTAAGACTTTCATATTTGCGAGTCTTCTGGGTCTCCTGTGGCTGGCAGCTCCACCCCCTTCAGCTTCGGAGTATGGCAAGTAGGTGTCTGCCAATATGGCGGCACAGGTGTAGTCCCAGGCAATCTGCTTACCATCCTTCCAGGGTAGCATAGTGGCTCCATCAGGATGCTTTTGACTTCCATCAGACCTCTGCACTTGGGGTTCCCGTTGAGCTGGGCAACGGGCTGTGGCGAGGCTTCTCTTTATGATGTCGTTGACCTCCTCATGTCTAGTATACTTCCCTTCTGATGTGTGACACACGAGACCATGAAGTCCAAATTGATCAGCCGTCGCCCTGCCGCAAATACACATATGTTCGGTGAGTATGGGGGCGGCTAGGCGAAGAACAACACTCCGCATGGCCTGTGGGTTGAGTCGAGTGCCCAGAGAGGAATTGGAAACAGCTAGAAGGAAATCTTCTGAATGTGGTGCCTTCACCGCTAGGAGACGAGCTTTGTTCTTTCCTGAAGTGTTGGTGAGCATTGTGTTGGCGATTTTTATCATGATTGGTTTGTCTCAGTAGGACTGTTTGTGCTCTTTGGGAGTAGCTGGTCTAAAGATATATATATATATATATATATATATATATATATATATATATATATATATATATTTTTTATTTATGTTAATGTAAAAATGAATAATTTTGTACCAAAAGAACCTTAAATTACTTACCTAACACTATTAGAAGAAGCGCAATATAATTTAGCCTAATCCAACTAAATATATTTTTGATAAGTTTACAATAATTTAATAATAAACAAACATAATTAAATATATTTTTCACGTTGGGTTCAGAATGATTTTTGCCAAATTATTGCATACACCAATTTTCCCTTGCCTTATTCGGCAAGAAGAGGGTTACTATTTAAACCAAAATAGCAAGTTTTACCTACTCAGCCCCTAAAGGGAGGTTCCTTAACGCTGGTGAGGGGCTCTTGATCTAGGGAATTTCGATTTGTGCTCCGGTTACATGAATTGAGTCTGAATACCCCACATGCACTGTATAATCTTACGGGTTTAGCGTTCCCCCATGATTATAATACAATGGAACCTCTGGTCACGACCTTAATTCGTTCCAAAACTCTGGTCGTGACCCGAACCTAATTTCCCCATTGGACTGTATGTAAATACGAGTAATCCGTTCCAGACCACTACGAACTTTATGTAAATATTGTTTTTTTTTAAGATTTGTAAGCACAAAAATAGTTAATTATACAATAGAATGCACAGTGAAATAGTAAACTAAATGTAAAAACCTTGAATAACACTGATAAAACCTTGAGCAACAGAGAAAACTAACATTGCACGAGTCTTAAGAGTTTAAAGGCGCGTCTAATGACTGAGCAGATAACTCCGTTATTTATCGTCGGATTTCTTTATTTTTTTGGTGTAAGTTAAGAAGCTTCTCTCCATCACACATTACCCAAGACTCATTAAGATAGTCCAACAAACATCCTGGTTCACAGCAACACACCCTGGCTCACAGCAACATACTCAGGTTTACAGCAACACACTCAGCTTTACATCAACACACTCAGTTTTACATCAACACACTCAGGTTTACATCAACACACTCAGGCTTACAGTAGCACACTCAGGTTCACAGTAGCACACTCAGGTTCACAGCAGCACATCAGGTTCACAGTAGCACACTCAGATTCACAGTAGCACACTCAGGTTCACAGCAGCACACTCAGGGTCCCAGCAATACACACAGGTTCAAACCAACACACTCAGGTTCACAGCAACACACTCAGGTTCACAGCAACACATTCAGGTTCACAGCAACACACTCAGGTTCACAGCAACACACTCAGGATCACAGTTGCACACTCAGGTTCACAGTGGCACACTCAGGTTCACAGCAACACACTCAGGTTCACAGCAACACACTCAGGTTCACAGCAACACACTCAGGTTCACAGCAACACACTCAGGTTCACAGCAACACACTCAGGATCACAGTTGCACACTCAGGTTCACAGTGGCACACTCAGGTTCACAGCAACACACTCAGGTTCACAGCAACACACTCAGGTTCACAGCAACACACTCAGGTTCACAGCAACACTCTCAGGTTCACAGTGGCACACTCAGGTTCACAGTAACACATCATGGATCAGAGCAACACAGGTTCACAACACACCCTGGCTCACAGCAAAACACTCAGGTTCACAGCAACACACTGAGGTTCACAGCAACACACTAAGGTTCACAGTAACACACCCAAATTCACAGCAACACACTCAGGTTCACAGCAACATACCCTGGCTCACAGCAAAACACTCAGGTTCATAGCAACACACTGAGGTTCACAGCACCACACTGAGATTCACAGCACAACACTGAGGTTCACAGCAACACATAGAGGTTCACAGCAACACACTCAGATTCACAGCAACACACTCAGGTTCACAGCAACACACTCAAGCTCACAGCAACACACCCTGGCTCACAGCAACACACTCAGATTCACAGCAACACACCCAGGTTCACAGCAATACACCCAGGTTCACAGCAACACACCCTGGCTCACAGCAACACACTCAGGCTCACAGCAACACTCCCTGGCTCACAGCAACACACTCAGATTCACAACAACAAACCCAGGTTCACAGCAACACACTCAGGTTCACAGCAACACACTCAGGTTCACAGCAACACACTCAGGTTCACAGCAACACACTCAGGTTCACAGTAGCACACTCAGGTTCACAGCAGCACACTCAGGTTCACAGTAGCACACTCAGGTTCACAGTAGCACACTCAGGTTCACAGAAGCACACTCAGGGTCCCAGCAATACACACAGGTTCAAACCAACACACTCAGGTTCACAGCAACACAATCAGGTTCACAGCAACACATTCAGGTTCATAGCAACACACTCAGGTTCACAGCAACACACTCAGGATCACAGTGGCACACTCAGGTTCACAGTGGCACACTCAGGTTCACAGCAACACACTCAGGTTCACAGCAACACACTCAGGTTCACAGCAACACACTCAGGTTCACAGCAACACTCTCAGGTTCACAGTGGCACACTCAGGTTCACAGTAACACACCCTGGATCAGAGCAACACAGGTTCACAACACACCCTGGCTCACAGCAAAACACTCAGGTTCACAGCAACACACTGAGGTTCACAGCAACACAATAAGGTTCACAGTAACACACCCAAATTCACAGCAACACACTCAGGTTCACAGCAACATACCCTGGCTCAGAGCAACACACTCAGGTTCACAGAAACACACTCAGGTTCACAACACACCCTGGCTCACAGCAAAACACTCAGGTTCATAGCAACACACTGAGGTTCACAGCCTTACACTGAGGTTCACAGCAACACAGAGGTTCACAGCAACACACTCAGATTCACAGCAACACACTCAGGTGCACAGCAACACACTCATGCTCACAGCAAACCACCCTGGCTCACAGCAACACACTCAGATTCACAGCAACACACTCAGGTTCACAGCAATACACCCAGGTTCACAGCAACACACCCTGGCTCACAGCAACACACTCAGGTTTACAGCAACACACTCAGGCTCACAGCAACACTCCCTGGCTCACAGCAACACACTCAGATTCACAAAAACAAACCCAAGTTCACAGCAACACACTCAGGTTCACAGCAACACACTCAGGTTCACAGCAACACACTCAGGTTCACAGCAACACACTCAGGTTCACAGCAACACACTCAGGTTCACAGCAACACACTCAGGTTCACAGTGGTACACTCAGGTTAACAGCAACACACCCAGGTTCACAGTGGCACAGCGTGGTTCAAAGCAACACACTCAGGTTCACAGCAACACTCAGGTTCACAACAACACACAGGTTCACAGCAACACACTCAGGTTCACAACAACATACTCAGGTTCACAGCAACACACCTTAGCTCACAGCAACACACTCAGGTTCACAGCAACACACTGAGGCTCACAGCAACAAACCCTGGCTCACAGCAACACACTTAGGTTCACAGCAACACACTCAGGTTCACAGCAACACACTCAGGTTCACAGCAACACACTCAGGTTCACACCAACACACTCAGGTTCACACCAACACACTCAGGTTCACAGCAACACTCAGGTTACCAGCAACACACTCAAGTTCACAGTGGCACAGCGTGGTTCAAAGCAACACAATATGGTTCACAGCAACGCACTCAGGTTCACAGCAACACACTCAGGTTCACAGCAACACACTCAGGTTCACAGCAACACACCTTAGCTCACAGCAACACACTCATGTTCACAGAAACACACTCAGGCTCACAGCAACACACCCTGGCTCACAGCAACACACTCAGGTTCACAGCAACACACTCAGGTTCACAGAAACATACTCAGGTTCACAGCAACACATTCAGGTTCACAGCAACACACTCAAGTTCACAGAGGCACACTCAGGTTCACAGTGGCACACCATTTATCACAGAAACACACTCAGGTTCACAGTAGCACACCGTGGATAACAGCAACACACTCAGGTTCAAAGCAACACACTCAGGTTCACAGCAACACACTCAGATTCACAGCAACACACTCAGGTTCACAGCAACACACTCAAGTTCACATCAACACACTCAGGTTCACAGCAACACATTCAGGTTCACAGCAGCACATTCAGGTTCACAGCAGCACAATCAGGTTCACAGTAGCACACTAAAGTTCACAGCAGCACACTCAGGTTCACAGCAACACACTCAGGTTCACAGCAACACACTCAGATTCTCAGTAACACACTCAGGTTCTCAGCAACACACTCAGGTTCACAGCGGTACACTCAGGTTCACAGCGGCACACTCAGGTTCACAGCAACACACTCAGGTTCACAGCAACACACTTTGGTTCACAGCAACACACTCAGGCTCACAGCAACACACCCTGGCTAACAGCAACACACTCAGATTCACAGCCATTCACCAAGGTTCACAGCAACACACTCAGGTTCACAGCAACACACTCAGGTTAACAGCAACACACCCTGGCTCACGGCAACACATTCAGGTTCACAGGAACACACTCAGGCTCACAGCAACACTCCCTGGCTCACAGCAACACACTCAGATTCACAACAACAAATCCAGGATCACAGCAACACACTCAGGTTCACAGCAACACACTCAGGTTCAGAGCAACACACTCAGGTTCACACCAACACACTCAGGTTCACAGCAACACAATCAGGTTCACAGTGGCACACTCAGGTTAACAGCAACACACTCAGGTTCACAGTGGCACAGCGTGGTTCAAAGCAACACACTATGGTTCACAGCAACAAACTCAGGTTCACAGCAACACACTCAGGTTCTCAGCAACACACTCAGGTTCATAGCAACACACTCAGGTTCACAGCAACACACCTTAGCTCACAGCAATACACTCAGTTTCACAGCAACACACTCAGGCTCACAGCAACACACCCTGGCTCACAGCAACACACTCAGGTTCACAGCAACACACTCAGGTTCACAGCAACACACTCAGGTTCACAGCAACACACTCAGGTTCACAGTGGCACACTCAGGTTAACAGCAACACACTGAGGTTCACAGTGGTACAGCGTGGTTCAAAGCAACACACTCAGGTTCACAGCAACACACTAAGGTTCACAGCAACACACTCAGGCTCACAGCAACACACCATGGCTAACAGCAACACACTCAGATTCACAGTAATTCACCCAGGTTCACAGCAACAAAATCAGGTTCACAGCAACACACTCAGGTTCACAGCAACACACCCTAGCTCACGGCAACACAATAAGGTTCACAGCAACACACGTTGAGAGACAGCACAATAGGTGTCAGGGGCCCAAAACTGTTCAACTGCCTCCCAGCATACATAAGGGGGATTACCAATAGACCCCTGGCTGTCTTCAAGCAGGCAGGCTCACAGCAACACACACTGGCTCACAGCAACACACTCAGGTCCACAGCAACACACTCAGGTTCACAGAGGCACACCGTGGATCACAGCAACACACTCACGTTCACAGTGGCACACCGTGGTTCACAACAACATGTTCAGGTTCACAGAAACACACTCAGGTTCACAGCAACACACTCTGGCTCACAGCAACACTCATGTTCACAGAAACACACTCAGGCTCACAGCAACACACCCTGACTCAGAGCAACACACTCAGATTCACAACAACACACCCAGGTTCACAGCAACACACTCATGTTCACAGCAACACCCGCATGTTCACAGCAACACACCCAGGCTCACAGCAACACACTCAGGTTCACAATAACACACTCAGGCTCACAGCAACACAGCCCGGCTCACAGCAACACACTCAGATTCACAACAACACACTCACGTCCACAGCAACACACTCAGGATCAAAGCACGACACTCAGGTTCACAGAGGCACACTCAGGATCACAGCAACACACTCAGGTTAACAGCAACACACTCAGGTTCGCAGCAACACACTCAGGTTCTCAGCAACACACTCAGGTTCACAGCGGCACACCGTTGATCACAGAAACATACTCATATTCACAGTGGCACACTCAGGTTCACAACAACACGCTCAGGATCACTGCAACACACTCAGGTTCACAGTGGCACACTCAGGTTCACATCAACACACTCAGGTTCACAGTGACACACTGTGGTTCACAGCAACACACAATAAGGTTCACATAAAAAAACTCAGGTTCACAGCAACACACTCTGGTTCACAGTGGCACACTTAGGTTCACAGCAACATTCTCAGGTTCACAGCAACACATTCAGGTTCACAGTGGCACACATAGGTTCACAGCAACACTCTCAGGTTCACAGTAACACACTTAGGTTCACAGTAACACTCTCAGGTTCACAGCAACACACTCAGGCTCACAGCAACACTCTCTGGTTAACAGCAACTCACTCAGGTTCACAGCAACAAACTTAGGCTCAAAGCAACACACACTGGCTCACAGCAACACATTCAGATTAACAGCAATACACCAAGGTTCACTGCAACATACTCAGGTTCACAGCAACACACTCAGGTTCACAGCAACACACTCAGGTTCACAGCAACACACTCAGGTTCACAGCAACACACCCTGGCTCACAGCAACACACTCAAATTCCCAACAACACATTCAGGTTCACAGCAACACACTCAGGATAACAGCACGACACTCAGGTTCACAGAGGCACACTCAGAATCACAGCAACACATTCAGGTTAACAGCAACACACTCAGGTTAACAGCAACACATTCTGGTTCGCAGCAACACACTCAGGTTCTCAGCAACACACTCAGGTTCACAGCGGCACACCGTGGTTCACAGCAACATACTCAGATTCACAGTGGCACACTCAGGTTCACAGCAACACGCTCAGTATCACTGCAACACACTCAGGTTCACAGTGGCACACTCAGGTTCACTGCAACACACTCAGGTTCACAGCAACACACTCAGATTCACAGTGTCACACCGTGGATCACAGAAACACACTCAGGTTCACAGCAACACACTCAGGTTCACAGTGGCACACCGTGGTTCACAGCAACACACTCAGGTTCACAGCAACACAATAAGGTTCACATAAAAAATCAGGTTCACAGCAACACACTCTGGTTCACAGTGGCACACTTATGTTCACAGCAACACTCTCAGGTTCACAGTGGCACACTTAGGTTCACAGCAACACTCTCAAGTTCACAGCAACACATTCAGGTTCACAGTGGCACACTTAGGTTCACAGCAACACTCTCAGGTTCACAGTAACACACTTAGGTTCACAGTAACACTCTCTGGTTCACAGCAACTAACTCAGGTTCACAGCAACAAACTAAGGCTCAAAGCAACACACCCTGGCTCACAGAAACAAATTCAGATTCACAGCAATACACCAAGGTTATAAGCAACACACTCAGGATCACAGCACGAAACTCAGGTTCACAGAGGCACACTCAGGATCACAGCAACACACTCAGGTTAACAGCAACACACTCAGGTTCACAGCAGCACACCGTGGTTCACAGCAACATACTCAGATTCACAGTGGCACACTCAGGTTTACAGCAACACGCTCAGGATCACTGCAACACACTCAGGTTCAAAGTGGCACACTCAGGTTCACTGCAACACACTCAGGTTCACAGCAACACACTCCGATTCACAGTGTCACACCGAGGATCACAGAAAAACACTCAAGTTCACAGAAACACACTCAGATTCACAGTAGCTCACTCAGGTTCACATCAACACACTCAGGTTCACAGTGACACACCGTGGTTCACAGCAGCACACTCAGGTTCACAGCAACACAATAAGGTTCACATAAACAAACTCAGGTTCACAGCAACACACTCTGGTTCACAGTGGCACTCTTAGGTTCACAGCAACACTCTCAGGTTCACAGTGGCACACTTAGGTTCACAGCAACACTCTCAGGTTCACAGCAACACATTCAGGTTCACAGTGGCACACTTAGGTTCACAGCAACCCTCCCAAGTTCACAGTAACACACTTAGGTTCACAGTAACACTCTCAGGTTCACAGCAACACACGCAGGTTCACAGCAACACTCTCTGGTTCACAGCAACTCACTCAGGTTCACACCAACAAACTCAGGCTCAAAGCAACACACCCTGGCTCACAGAAACACATTCAGATTCAAAGCAATACACCAAGGTTCACAGCAACATACTCAGGTTCACAGCAACACACTCAGGTTCACAGCAACACACTCAGGTTCACAGCAACACACTGAGGTTCACAGCAACACACCCTTGCTCACAGTAACACACTCAGGTTCACAGTAACACACCCAGGCTCACAGCAACACACCCCGGCTCACAGCAACACACCCCGGCTCACAGCAACACACTAAGATTCCCAACAACACACTCAGATTCATAGCAACACACTCAGGATCACAGCACGACTCTCAGGTTCACAGAGGCACACTCAGGATCACAGCAACACACTCAGGTTAACAGCAACACACTTAGGTTAACAGCAACACACTCAGGTTCGCAGCAACACACTCAGGTTCTCAGCAACACACTCAGGTTCACAGCAGCACACCGTGATTCACAGCAACATACTCAGATTCACAGTGGCACACACAGGTTCACAGCAACACACTCAGGTTCACAATTGCACACTCAGGTTCACTGCAACACACTCAGGTTCACAGCAACACTCTCAGATTCACAGTGTCACACCGTGGATCACAGAAACACACTCAGGTTCACAGCAACACACTCAGGTTCACAGTGGCACACCGTGATTCACAGCAACATACTCAGATTCACAGTGGCACACTCAGGTTCACTGCAACACACTCAGGTTCACAGCAACACACTTTAGATTCACAGTGTCATACCTTGGATCACAGAAACACACTCAAGTTCACAGCAACACACTCAGATTCACAGTAGCTCACTCAGGTTCACATCAACACACTCAGGTTCACAGTGACACACCGTGGTTCACAGCAACACACTCAGGTTCACAGCAACACAATAAGGTTCACATAAACAAACTCAGGTTCACAGCAACACACTCAGGTTCACAGCAATACACTCAGGTTCACAGTCGCACACCATGGATCACAGCAACACACTCAAGTTCACAGCAACACAGTCAGGTTCACAGAGGCACACTCAGGTTCAAAGTGGCACACTATGGATCACAGAAACACACTCAGGTTCACAGTAGCACTCCGTGGATAACAGCAACACACTCAGGTTCACAGCAACACACTCAGGTTCACAGCAGCACATTCAGGTTCACAGCAGCACATTCAGGTTCACAGCAACACATTCAGGTTAACAGCAGCACACTCATGTTCACAGCAGCACACTCAGGTTCACAACAGCATACTCAGGTTCATAGCAACACACTCAGGTTCTCAGCAACACACTCAGGTTCACAGAGGCACACTCAGGTTCACAGCAACACACTCAGGTTCTCAGCAACACACTCAGGTTTACAGCAACACACTCGGGTTCACAGTAACACACTCAGGCTAACAGCAACACACCCCGGCTCACAGCAACACACTCAGGCTCACAGCAACACATCCTGGCTAACAGCAACACACTCAGATTCACAGCATTTCACCCAGGTTCACAACAACACACTCAGGTTCACAGCAACACACTCAGGTTCACAGCAACACACCCTGGCTCACGGCAAAACACTCAGATTCACAACAAAACACCCAGGTTCACAGCAACACTCTCAGGTTCACAGCAACACACTCAGGTTCACAGCAACACACTCAGGTTCACAGTGGCACACCGTGGTTCACAACAACACGTTCAGGTTCACAGAAACACACTCAGGTTCACAGCAACACACTTAGGTTCACAGCAACACACTCTGGCTCACAGCAACACTCAGGTTCACAGAAACACACTCAGGCTCACAGCAACACATCCTGGCTCACAGCAACACACTCATATTCACAACAACACACCCAGGTTCACAGCAACACACTCAGGTTCACAGCAACACACTCAGGTTCACAGCAACACACTCAGGTTCTCAGCAACACACTCAGGTTCTCAGTGGCACACCGTGAATCACAGCAACACACTCAGGTTCACAGCAACACACTCTGGTTCACAGTTGCACACTCAGGTTCACAACAACACACACAGGTTCACAGTGGCACACCGTGATTCACAGCAACACACTCAAGTTCACAGCAACACACTCAGGTTCACAGCAACACACTCAGGTTCACAGCAACACTCGCAGGTTCACAGCAACACACCCTTGCTCACAGCAACACAATAAGGTTCACATAAACAAACTCAGGTTCACAGCAACACACTCTGGTTCACAGTGGCACACTTAGGTTCACAGCAACACTCTCAGGTTCACAGCAACACTCTCTGGTTCACAGCAACTCACTCAGGTTCACAGCAACAAACTCAGGCTCAAAGCAACACACCCTGGCTCACAGCAACACATTCAGATTCACAGCAACACACTCAGGTTCACAGCAACACACTCAGGTTCACAGCAACACACTCAGGTTCACAGCAACACACTCAGGTTCACAGCAACACATCCTGGCTCACAGCAACACACTCAGGTTCACAGTAACATACTCAGGCTCAAAGCAACACATCCCGGCTCACAGCAACACATTCAGATTCCCAACAACACACTCAGGTTCACAGCAACACACTCAGGATCACAGGACGACACGCAGGTTCACAGCAACACACTCAGGTTCACAGCAACAAAACCTGGCTCACAGCAACACACTCAGGTTCACAGTAACACACTCAGGCTCACAGCAACACACCCCGGCTCACAGCAACACACTCAGATTCCCAACAACATACTCAGGTTCACAGCAACACACTCAGGATCACAGCACGACACTCAGGTTCACAGAAGCACACTCAGGATCACAGCAACACACTCAGGTTAACAGCAACACACTCAGGTTCGCAACAACACACTCAGGTTCACAGCTGCACACCGTGGTTCACAGCAACATACTCAGATTCACAGTGGCACACTCAGGTTCACTGCAACACACTCAGGTTCACTGCAACACACTCAGATTCACAGTGGCACACAGTGGTTTACAGCAACACACTCAGGTTCACAGTAGCACACCGTGGTTCACAGAAACACACTCAGGTTCACATCAACACACTCAGGTTCACAGCAACACACTCAGGTTCACTGTAACACACTCAGGTTCACAGTAACACACTCAGGTTCACAGCAACACACACATGTTCACAGCAACACAATCAGGCTCACAGCAACACACTCAGTTTCACAGCAATATTCCCTGGTTTTTAGCAACACTCTTTGGCTTACAGCAACACACCCTGGCTTACAGCAACACACTCTGGTTCACAGCAACACTCCCTGACTCACAGCAACACACCTTGATTCACAACAACACTCCCTGACTCATAGGAACACACCCTCACTCACAGCAACACGTTTTGACTCACAGCAACACACCCTGCTTCCTAGGAACACACCCTGACTCACAGCAGAACACCCTGACTCACAGCAGAACACCCTGACTCACAGCAGGACACCCTGACTCACAGCAGAACACCCTGACTCACAGCAAGACACCCTGACTCACAGCAAGACACCCTGACTCACAGCAAGACACCCTGACTCACAGCAAGACACCCTGACTCACAGCAAGACACCCTGACTCACAGCAAGACACCCTGACTCACAGCAAGACACCCTGACTCACAGCAAGACACCCTGACTAACAGCAAGACACCTTGACTAACAGCAAGACACCCTGACTCACAGCAAGACACATTGACTCACAGCAACACTCCCTGACTCACAGCAAGACACCCTGACTCACAGCAAGACACCCTGACTCACAGCAACACTCCCTGACTCACAGCAACACTCCCTGACTCACAGCAACACTCCCTGACTCACAACAACACTCCCTGTTTCACAGCAACACACCCTGACTCACAGCAACACTCCCTGACTCACAGCAACACACCCTGACTCACAGCAACACTCCCTGACTCACAGCAACACTCCCTGACTCACAGCAACACTCCCTGACTCACAGCAACACTCCCTGACTCACAGCAACACTCCCTGACTCACAGCAACACACCCTGACTCACAGCAACACTCCCTGACTCACAGCAACACTCCCTGACTCACAGCAACACTCCCTGACTCACAGCAACACTCCCTGACTCACAGCAACACTCCCTGACTCACAGCAACACTCCTGACTCACAGCAACACTCCCTGACTCAAGCAACACTCCCTGACTCACAGCAACACTCCCTGACTCACAGCAACACTCCCTGACTCACAGCAACACTCCCTGACTCACAGCAACACACCCTGACTCACAGCAACACTCCCTGACTCACAGCAACACTCCCTGACTCACAGCAACACTCCCTGACTCACAGCAACACTCCCTGACTCACAGGGAGTGAACATGTAGCAATAACCTCTTATTAGACAACAAATATATTTTCTGCAATATTGCCTGCAGTACGCCATTAGGATCCACGTTCCTGCCTTTGTTGCAAAGCGCCTTTAAAATGGCAGAATGCTTGTTGACAGCAAGGTATAATGGATCAGTGCAAGGTGCCGCCATATTAACAATTAAGTGTGTTTATTTACAAGTGTCACTAACTAATACGTGTTTATTTGTATACAGTTTCCCCTTAATAAACCCTAATATTTTTTCCTATATGTTCAGACAAGTATAAGATGTATGATAAAAGTTATGGGTAGTAATTTATTGACTGATCACCCAGGAAGACATTTGTCGTGTCTAGACCTGTTTGCTGACGTCACATCTGCCATGACACGATAACACCTGACGTCACAACATCTGACTCGACTTCAATGAGCAGAACCTCTTTAAAAATTGGAAAGCTTCTGATAGTCAGCAGACTGTGATCCTGTGGAAAGGAATGACAGTCAGCAGGAGACAGTGTGATCCTGTGGAGAGAAATGACAGTCAGCAGACTGTGTCATCCTGTGGAGAGGACTGACAGTCAGCAGACTGTGATCCTATGGAGAGGACTGGCAGTCAGCAGGAGACAGTGTGATCCTATGGAGAGAAATGACAGTCAGCAGACTGTGTCACCCTGTTGAGAGGACTGACAGTCAGCAGACTGTGTCATCCTGTGGAGAGGACTGACAGTCAGCAGACTGTGTCGTCCTGTGGAGAGGACCGACAGTCAGCAGACTGTGTCGTCCTGTGGAGAGGACCGACAGTCAGCAGACTGTGTCGTCCTGTGGACAGGACCGACAGTCAGCAGACTGTGTCGTCCTGTGGACAGGACCGACAGTCAGCAGACTGTGTCGTCCTGTGGAGAGGACCGACAGTCAGCAGACTGTGTCGTCCTGTGGAGAGGACCGAGAGTCAGCAGACTGTGTCGTCCTGTGGAGAGGACTGACAGTCAGCAGACTGTGTCGTCCTGTGGAGAGGACTGACAGTCAGCAGACTGTGTCATCCTGTGGAGAGGACTGACAGTCAGCAGACTGTGTCGTCCTGTGGAGAGGACCGACAGTCAGCAGACTGTGTCGTCCTGTGGAGAGGACTGACAGTCAGCAGACTGTGTCGTCCTGTGGAGAGGACTGACAGTCAGCAGACTGTGTCGTCCTGTGGAGAGGACTGACAGTCAGCAGACTGTGATCCTATGGAGAGGACTGGCAGTCAGCAGGAGACAGTGTGATCCTTGGAGAGAAATGACAGTCAGCAGACTGTGTCGCCTGTTGGAGAGGACTGACAGTCAGCAGACTGTGTCATCCTGTGGAGAGGACTGACAGTCAGCAGACTGTGTCGTCCTGTGGAGAGGACCGACAGTCAGCAGACTGTGTCGTCCTGTGGAGAGGACCGACAGTCAGCAGACTGTGTCGTCCTGTGGAGAGGACCGACAGTCAGCAGACTGTGTCGTCCTGTGGACAGGACCGACAGTCAGCAGACTGTGTCGTCCTGTGGAGAGGACCGACAGTCAGCAGACTGTGTCGTCCTGTGGAGAGGACCGAGAGTCAGCAGACTGTGTCGTCCTGTGGAGAGGACTGACAGTCAGCAGACTGTGTCGTCCTGTGGAGAGGACTGACAGTGCGCAGACTGTGTCGTCCTGTGGAGAGGACTGACAGTCAGCAGACTGTGTCATCCTGTGGAGAGGACTGACAGTCAGCAGACTGTGTCGTCCTGTGGAGAGGACCGACAGACAGCAGACTGTGTCGTCCTGTGGAGAGGACTGACAGTCAGCAGACTGTTTCGTCCTGTGGAGAAGACTGACAGTCAGCAGACTGTGTCGTCCTGTGGAGAGGACCGACAGTCAGCAGACTGTGTCGTCCTGTGGAGAGGACCGACAGTCAGCAGACTGTGTCGTCCTGTGGAGAGGACTGACAGTCAGCAGACTGTGTCGTCCTGTGGAGAGGACTGACAGTCAGCAGACTGTGTCGTCCTGTGGAGAGGACTGACAGTCAGCAGACTGTGTCGTCCTGTGGAGAGGACTGACAGTCACAGACTGTCGTCCTGGAGAGGACTGACAGTCAGCAGACTGTGTCGTCCTGTGGAGAGGACTGACAGTCAGCAGACTGTGTCGTCCTGTGGAGGAGTGACAGTCAGCAGACTGTGTCGTCCTGTGGAGAGGACTGACAGTCAGCAGACTGTGTCATCCTGTGAGAGGACTGACAGTCAGCAGACTGTGTCGTCTGTGGAGAGGACCGACAGTCAGCAGACTGTGTCGTCCTGTGGAGAGGACTGACAGCGCACTGTTTTCCTGTGAGAAGACTGACAGTCAGCAGAAGGCCCGTAGGGACCACGTAGCAGACGTCATCCTGTGGAGAGGACTGACAGTCAGCAGACTGTGTCGTCCTGTGGAGAGGACTGACAGTCAGCAGACTGTGTCGTCCTGTGGAGAGGACTGACAGTCAGCAGACTGTGTCGTCCTGTGGAGAGGACTGACAGTCAGCAGACTGTGTCGTCCTGTGGAGAGGACTGACAGTCAGCAGACTGTGTCGTCCTGTGGAAGGACTGACAGTCAGCAGACTGTGTGTCCTGTGGAGAGGACTGACAGTCAGCAGACTGTGTCGTCCTGTGGAGAGACTGACAGTCAGCAGACTGTGTCGTCCTGTGGAGAGGACTGACAGTCAGCAGACTGTGTCGTCCCGTGGAGGACTGACAGTCAGCAGACTGTGTCGTCCTGTGGAGAGGACTGACAGTCAGCAGACTGTGTCGTCCTGTGGGAAATGACAGCAGCAGACTGTGCCCTGTAGAGGACTGACAGTCAGCAGACTGTGTCGTCCTGTGGAGAGGCGAATCAGCACCTCCTGTGAGACGACTACGACTGTGGTAACACTTGTAGACAGCAACATAAGTACACAACAGCTTTAACCTGTTAGACAACAGCTATAACCTGTTAGACAGCTGTTGTAACCTGTTAGACAACAGCTTTAAGCAGTTAGCCAGCTGATTTAACCTGTTAGACAACAGCTATAACCTGTTAGACAGCTGTTGTAACCTGTTAGACAACAGCTTTAAGCAGTTAGCCAGCTGATTTAACCTGTTAAACAATTTTAATAACTCTTTAGACAGCTGCTACAACTTTTAGACAGACAGCAATTATAAGTAGTAGACAAAATCTATGACCTGTAGACAGCAACCATAACTAGTTGACAGCTGAAACATGTAGACAGACAGCAACCCATAGCTAGTAGACAGCTGCAACATGTAGACAGACAGCATCCCATAACTAGTGGACAGCTGTAAGAAGTAAACAGATAACAACCCATAACTAGTAGACAGCTGCAACATGTAGACAGACAGCAACCATAGCTAGTAGACAGCTGCATCATGTAGAGTCAGTAACCCATAACTAGTAGACAGCTGAAACATGTAGACAGTCAGCAACCACAACTAATAGATGCAACATGTAGATAGCAACCCATAACTAGTAGACAGCTGTAACAAGTAGACAGACAGCAACAATAACTAGTAGACAGTTGCAACATGTAGAATGTCAGCAACCCATAGCTAATAGACAGCTGCAACATGTAGACAGACAGCAATCATAACTAGTAGACAGCTGCAACATGTAGACAGCAACCATGATCTGTAGGCACACAACTACAACCTGCAAACAGATAGCAAGCGTGACCTGTAGACAGGCAATAGTCCCAACCGTCAGGTAAACTAAAATGTAAACAAACTAAAATGTAGACAGGCTAAAATGTAGACAGGCTAAAATGTAGACAGACAAGGTAAAAATATAGACAGATAATTTCCCACATTAACTCCTCCCCATTAACTGTGGCAGCCACCTGGTGCCCCATTACTGTGTTACAGTGGGAGTCAGGGGTGGTGGGTAGAGTCAGGGGTGGTGGGTAGAGTCAGGGGTGGTGGGTAGAGTCAGGGGTGGTGGGTAGAGTTTCTTTGGTCGATCCTACACTGACCATAGCTTCACACACACACACACACACACACACACACACACACACACGCGTACACACATACACACACACACACACACACACACACAACAGAAACATCCCAGCCTCTCCTTCAGAGAGCAGACACTACTTTCCACTTCCAGGACTCTAGTCCGCCTAACCAGTTTCTCTGAATCCCATCATAAATGTTACCTTGCTCACTCTCCAACAGCTCGTCAAATTATAAAAGCCAATTGCCTCCACTCCTGTCCAACACGCTCATACACGCCTGCCTGCTGGATGTCCAAGCCCACTCGCATACAAAACCTCCTTTGCCCATTTACCCAGCCATAAGATATATATATGTCGTGCCGAATAGGTAAAACTTGCGATTTTAGCTTAAATAGCAACGCTCTTCTTGCCGAATAAGGCAAGCGAAATTTTGTGTTTGCAATATTTTCGCAAAAATCCTTCTGAGCCTAACAAAAAAAAATCATTGTGTTTATTATTAAATTATTGTAAATTTATCTAAAATATATTTAGTTGGATTAGGCTAAATTAATTTGCGCTTGTTATAATAAGGTTAGGTAAGTTTTCTAAGATTCTTTTGGTACAAAATATTAATTTTTACATTAACTTAAATGAAAAATATATATCTTTAAATGTATAAAAGAAAATTTTAGAAATTCTTACTAGTAGACCAGTTTTACGTATTCGACACGACATGTATATATATACCAATGACATTACTTATTGTTAATTACAAGCATTAATTAGTAATAATTGTTATGATGTGGCTGTGAAGTTAAGGATCAAAAGTGAACCTTGTTTTGTCATTCTCAGATTATCTCTCAGCTTCTCTCTAGCATATTTGTTTCTGCTCAGTCTGATCACTTCTCTGTTCTCGTGTGTCCTTTTCTTTCTGTATTTTTTCCATTCTCTTACCCTTTTATTTTCTTTTTTTCTTGCCTCCCTACATGTCTGGTTGAACCTGAGTATTCTCCTTGTTGTTCCTGCATCATCTTCCTGGTATGACAGCCTCCTCAGCCTCTCAATATTTTGCATCATCATCAAACTTACTGGCCCAGTCCACTCTATTCAGGAAGTCATTCAACCCCTCAATATTTTCCCTTCTAAAGACTGGCTTATCAAGCTCCTCTTCTTTTTTATGGAGGGGGGGGTTATAACCCCAAAACAAATTTGTGTACAGCGAAATTACCCACTAGACTCAAAATTATTTGTTTGAAAAAAGAAATTTAACTTATAATTTGCCTCGGATTGGTGGAATGATGATGTAAAGATAATAGTAAGGGAGAAAAAGTTAGCATATGAGAGGTTTTTACAAAGTAGAAGTGATGGAAGGAGGGAAGAGAATATGGAGAGAAAAAGAGAGGTTAAGAGAGTGGTGAAGCAATGTAAAAAGAGAGCAAATGAGAGAGTGGGTGAGATGTTATCAACAAATTTTGTTGAAAATAATTAAAAGTTTTGGAGTGAGATTAATAATATGAGGAAGCTTAGGGAACAAATGGATTTGACAGTTAAAAATAGGTGAGGAGAGTTATTAAATGGAGAGTTAGAGGTATCGGGAAGATGGAGGGAATATTTTGATGAGTTGTTAAATGTTGATGAAGACAGGGAAGCTGTGATTTCGTGTATAGGGCAAGGAGGAATAACATCTTGTAGGAGTGTGGAAGAGCCAGTTGTGAGTGTGGGGGAAGTTCGTGAGGCAGTGGGTAGAATGAAAGGGGGTAAGGCAGCTGGGATTGATGGGATAAAGATAGAAATGTTAAAAGCAGGTGGGGATATAGTTTTGGAGTGGTTGGTGCTATTATTTAATAAATGTATGGAAGAGGGTAAGGTACCTAGGGATTGGCAGAGAGCGTGTATTGTTCCTTTGTATAAAGGCAAAGAGGACAAAAGAGAGTGCAAAAATTATAGGGGAATAAGTCTGCTGAGTGTACCAGGTAAAGTGTATGGTAGAGTTATTATTGAAAGAATTAAGAGTAAGACAGAAAGCAGGATAGCAGATGAACAAGGGGGCTTTAGGAAAGGTAGGGGGTGTGTAGACCAAGTGTTTACAGTGAAACATATAGGTGAACAGTATTTGGATAAAGGTAAAGATGTTTTTGTGGCATTTATGGATTTGGAAAAGGCGTATGATAGGGTGGATAGGGGAGCAATGTGGCAGATGTTGCAGGTGTATGGAATAGGAGGTAGGTTACTGAAAGCAGTAAAGAGCTTTTATGAGGATAGTGAGGCTCAAGTTAGAGTGTGTAGGAGGGAGGGGGACTATTTCCCAGTAAAAGTGGGCCTTAGACAAGGATGTGTGATGTCACCATGGTTGTTCAATATATTTATAGATGGGGTTGTAAGAGAAGTGAATGCGAGGGTCTTGGCAAGAGGTGTGGGGTTAAAAGATAAAGAATTAAATACAAAGTGGGAGATGTTACAGTTGCTTTTTGCTGATGACACTGTGCTTTTGGGAGATTCTGAAGAGAAGTTGCAGAGGTTGGTGGATGAATTTGGTAGGGTGTGTAAAAGAAGAAAATTGAAAGTGAATATAGGAAAGAGTTATGTGATGAGGATAACAAAAAGATTAGGTGACGAAAGATTGGATATCAGATTGGAGGGAGAGAGTATGGAGGAGGTGAATGTATTCAGATATTTGGGAGTGGACATGTCAGCAGATGGGTCTATGAAGGATGAGGTGAATCATAGAATTGATGAGGGAAAAAGTGTGAGTGGAGCACTTCGGAGTCTGTGGAGACAAAGAACTTTGTCCATGGAAGTAAAGAGGGGAATGTATGAGAGTATAGTTATACCAACACTCTTATATGGGTGTGAAGCATGGGTGATGAATGTTGCAACGAGGAGAAGGCTGGAGGCAGTGGAGATGTCATGTCTGAGGTCAATGTGTGGTGTGAATATAATGCAGAGAATTCGGAGTTTGGAAATTAGGAGGAGGTGCGGGATTACCAAAACTATTATCCAGAGAGCTGAGGAGGGGTTGTTGAGGTGGTTCGGACATGAGAGAATGGAACGAGACAGAATAACTTCGAGAGTGTATAAATCTGTAGTGGAGGGAAGGCGGGGTAGGGGTCGGCCTAGGAAAGGTTGGAGGGAGGGGGTAAAGGAAGTTTTGTATGCGAGGGGCTTGGACTTCCAGCAAGCATGTGAGCGTATTTGATAGGAGTGAATGGAGACAAATGGTTTTTAATACTTGACGTGCTGTTGGAGTGTGAGCAAAGTAACATTTATGAAGGGATTCAGGGAAACCGGGAGGCCGGACTTGAGTCCTGGAGATGGGAAGTACAGTGTCTGCACTCTGAAGGAGGGGTGTTAATGTTGCAGTTTTATAACTGTAGTGTAAAGCACCCCTCTGGCAAGACAGTGATGGAGTGAATGATGATGAAAGTTTTTCTTTTTCGGGCCACCCTGCCTTGGTGGGAATCGGCCGATGTGTTAATAAAATAAAAAATGCCTCTCTTGTTAAATAAGAATTTTTTGTGCAGTTTTAATTTGTGTGTTTATTGAGCCTTCATTACCCCCGAGATTTAAAATTTTACCCTATTTGGGGTAATTTGCCCCCGACCTCTGCGTGATTAGTTACTTGTAGTTGAGATCCTCATGATCACCAGCATCCAGAGTGATCTCATATTCTTGTTTATCTATGTTAGATAAACCTGTGGTAAACACTATGTTCAGTCTGGCTATCTCATCATCACTCTTCCTTGTCATGTTCTTCCTCACTCAAAGTTTTCTCTAATCAACTCCATCAACTTAATCCTCCGCGTTTTCGGTCTTTCTGGGTCTTAGTTCTTCCAGTCTGTTTCTCTATGGTTGAAATCTAGCATTAAACAGCTTCACTGTAGCCCTAACACACTCCTAGCTGCACCTGGCATTATATTCCATCCTCGGTCTCCTGTTGTTAGGTGGCGGGTTGTATATTACTGCACCTACTATATACTGTGAAACTGTTTGTCTTCAGTCTATTTGTCTCTCTCACTTCTCCAAAATTCCACTGATTTTTAATTAATAGTTCCACTCCTTCCCTGTTTCTTCTGTTTTTCCTTAACACTGTTCTATGTATGTTGGTACTTGTGTGTGTACTCACCTATTTGTGGTTAAAAGGGTCACGTCTTAGCTCCTGACCCCGCCTCTTAGCTATTTGCTACTAGGTCTGCTCTCTCCCTACTCCAAGAGCCGTATTATACCTCTTCTCGAAGCTATGTATGGATCCTGTCTACACTCCATCACTCTCCAGATTCTTCCACTTCCTGACAAGTCTATGACTAAAGAAGTACTTCCTAACATCCCTGTGACTCATCTGAGTTTTCAACTTCCAGTTGTCCCCTTCTTGCTGTGTCCCATCTCTGAACCATCCTGGCCCTGTCCACCTTGTCAATTCCTCTCGGTATTTTACATGTCGTTATCATGTTTCCCCTGTCCCTCCTGTTCTCTAGTGTCATCAGGTTGAGTTCCCTTAACCTTTCCTCCAGGACTAGTCTTGTAGCAAACTTTTGCATTTTCTGTGATTTCTTGACGTGTTTGACCAGGTGAGGGTTCCATACTGGTGCTACGTACTCCATTATGGGCCTGACGTACAGTGTAGTGTCTTGAATGACTCCTTACATAGATGTCGAAATGCTATTCTTAGGTGTCTCAGGAACCCACTTGCTGCAGCAGTTATTTGGTTGATGAACCTCAGGAGATGTGCTCAGTATGATGCTCATCCAGATATCATTTTCCTTGAGGGAGTTTCTCAGCCTTTGACTTCCTAGGACAGTCTGTATTTTTTTGGTCCTTCCAAAACTTCATCACTTTGCACTTGGAATTATCCGTGTGTGTGTGTGTGTGTGTGTGTGTGTGTGTGTGTGTGTGTGTGTGTGGTGTATTGTGTGTGTGTGTCTGTGAGTGTGTATGTGTGTATGTATGCGTGTACTCATCTAGTTGTACTCACCTACTTGTGGTTGCAGGGGTCGAGTTTCAGCTCCTGGCACCGCCTTTTCACTGGCCGCTACTGGGTCACTCTACCCGCTCCGTGAGCTTTATCATACCTCTCCTTAAAGCTGTGTATAAATTCTACCTCCACTACATCACTTCCCAGACTATTCCACTTCCTGACCACTCTGTGACTAAAGAAATACTTCCTAACATCCCTGTGGTTCATTTGAGTCTTCAACTTCCAACTGTGTCCCCTTGTTGCTGTGTCCCATCTCTGGAACATTGTCTCTGTCCACCTTGTCAATTCCTCTCAGTATCTTATATGTCGTTATCATGTCCCCCCTATCTCTCCTGTCTTCCAGTGTCGTCAGGTTGATTTCCCTTAACCTCTCCTCGTAGGACAAACCCCTTAGCTCCGGGACTAGTCTCGTTGCAAACCTTTGCACTTTCTCTAGTTTCTTCATGTGCTTGGCTAGGTGTGGGTTCCAAACTGGTGCTGCATACTCCAGTATGCGCCTAACGTACACAGTGTACAGGGTCCTGAATGACCCCTTATTAAGATGTCGGAATGCTGTTCTTAGGTTTGCTAGGCGCCCATATGCTGCAGCAGTTATTTGGTTGATGTGCGCCTCAGGAGATGTGCCTGGTGTTATACTCACCCCAAGATCTTTTTCCTTGAGTGAGGTTTGTAGTCTCTTCTCCCCTAGACTGTACTCCGTCTGTGGTCTTCTTTGCCCTTCCCCAATCTTCATAACTTTGCACTTGGTGGGGTTGAACTCCAGGAGCCAGCTTCTGAACCAGGCTTGCAGCCTGTCCAGATCCCTCTGTAGTTCTGCCTGGTCCTCGTTCGATTGAATTCTTCTCATCAACTTCACATCATCTGCAAACAGGGACACTTCGGAGTCTATTCCTTCCGTCATGTCGTTCACAAACACCAGAAACAGCACTGGTCCTAGGACTGATCACTGTGGAACCCCACTCGTTACAGGCGCCCACTCTGACACCTCACCACGTACCATGACTCGCTGTTGTCTTCCTGACAGGTATTCCCTGATCCATTGTAGTGCCTTCCCTGTTATCCCTGCCTGGTCCTCCAGCTTCTGCACTAATCTCTTGTGTGGAACTGTGTCAAACGCCTTCTTACAGTCCAAGAATATGCAATCTACCCACACTTCTCTCTCTTGTCTTATTGCTGTCACCCTGTCATAGAACTCCAGTAGGTTTGTGACACAGGATTTCCCATCCCTGAAACTGTGCTGGTTGTCACTGATAAGCTCATATTCTTTTCTAGGTGCTCCACCACTCTTCTCCTGATGATCTTCTCCATGACCTTGCATACTATACATGTCAGTGACACTGGTCTGTAGTTTAGTGCTTCGTGTCTGTCTTCTTTTTTTTAAAAATTGGGACAACATTTGCTGTCTTCCATACCTCAGGTAGTCGCCCTGTTTCGATAGATGTGTAGAAGATTGTTGTTAGGGGTACACATAGCGCCTCTGCTCCCTCTCTCAGGACCCATGGAGAGATGTCCGGCCCCATCGCCTTTGAGGTATCTAGCTCACTCAGCAGCCTCTTCACTTCTTCCTCTGTTGTATGTATTGTGTCCAGCACTTGATGGTGTACCCTACCACTCAGGCTTTCTGGGGTCCCTTCTACCTCCTCTGTGAACACTTTGAATCTCATGTTGAGTTCCTCACACACTTCGCGGTCATTTCTTGTGATCTCTCCTCCTTCCTTCCTCAGCCTGATTACCTGGTCCTTGACTGTGTGTGTACGTGTGTATTTGTGTATATATGTATGTATATATTGTCAGTGGTGTAGTGACGTCATCATAGAGTATTATTAACACTCCTGGGAAATTCATAGTTGAATATTTATTATGTAATATTTCTGCGCTAATAATTTACTTCATATTTCACATATTAACTCTGAAATTTTATGTTAATTTATGAACATATATCTGAGAGTCTCAGTATAATGTAATGTCAGTGTAGTGTTGTATATCAGTGTAGTGTTGTATATTTCTGAGAGAATACTGTGTTACTGCAACCACCAGTAAGTGATATTTATGGAATAACACTGCCGCTAGCTGGAGGATCGAACCCGTGTTGTTTTGGGCCGCATCTTGGGAAGCCAGTTAAAATTGACGACGCACTGAACCACTGGACCAGACAGTCCTACGGGACTGTCTGGTCCAGTGGTTTAGAGCGTCGTGAATTTTGACTTGCTTCCCACGAGGCTGGCTAAAACAACACGGGTTCAAGCACCCGGCTAGCCGGAGTGCGTGTTTTAAAATAATGGACCCAAATCCAAAGCATACTGCTTTGAAATTGGGTCCATCTCTTTAAAACAGCCTGTAATGTGTATATTCTGTAACTTCCCTTTTGTGTGTATCCCAATGAGTGTATATCTTTTTAAGTGTGGGCTCTTAGAGCAGCATATACACATGGGAGTATACCTCACTATACAGTAGTATATACTTTTTTGCATTTTTATCCTAATTTAAGGGATTGAAATATTGCAGACTTGTGTTGATCGTGGGACATGCTGTTTTAATAACCCTCGTGTAGTTGATAGGATTTAAACCCCATAAACCAACTATCCAGCCACATTAGAAGGTGTGCGCTGAGGTGTATGTCTCTGCGCTGAGGTGTATGTCTCTGCGCTGAGGTGTATGTCTCTCATTATACAAAGGGTAAGAGTTTAGTCTCATGAGATTACAGTATTCTTGACTTATTACCAACAGGTATTTACAGCCTCAGTAATTCTCGTGTAGTCGATAGGCTTTAAACCCGGATAACCAGTCAACCAACCACGCAGGATAAATACGTAGAGAGGTTTATATATATATATATATATATATATATATATATATATATATATATATATATATATATATATATATATATATATATATAGTCGTGCCGATTAGGTAAAACTGGTCAATTAGCAAGAACTCATCTAAAATTAAGTCCTCTCTAAAATTTTCTCTTATACGTTTAAAGATATATTTTTTTCATTTATGTTAATGTAAGAATTTATAATTTTGTACCAAGAGAAACTTTGAAAACCTACCTAACCTTATTACAACAAGCGCAATTTAATTTAGCCTAACCCAACTAAATATATTTTAGATAAGTTAACATTAATTTAATAATAAACAAACACAATGAAATATATTTTTTTCCTTATGTTCAGAATGATTTTGGCGAAATTATTGCATACACAAATTTTCACTTGTCTTATATGGCAAGGTGAGCGTTGCTATTTAAGCCAAAATCGCAAGTTTTACCTAATCGGCACGACATATATATATATATACATATATAGGTATCACCTCTAAAACTTTACTAGGAACCCTCATCCTCAGAGAAGAAAATAAACGTATATATATATACGGAAAGTTTGCGTTAATCTCTATTTTAGGTAATAAATCATTCTTAACTGGTGTAACCTCGTGTAATCGATAATAATAAAGAATAATAATATATTTATTTCTACAAGTACATAGTCTTTAAAGCTGGTTAACCAAGCCCAGGGTGTATACACTCGGTGGATAGACAACAAACAGGACACAATACCGTGAACTGAACAATGCACAAATAATTCACAAATAGAAGCTTACGACCATGTTACGTAGTCGTAAGCTCCTCTGGCTTACGACGATGTTACGTAGTCGTAAGCTCCTCTGGCTATTTGTGTATAGTTGATGGGTATTTTCAGCTCATACACAAACTATATACACACAGTTTCTCTAAATTTATATACACTGAGATGTGTGTCAAGGCATATTCGTCAATGTTATCTGTGTGTATATACGCTTTTGATGTGCCTCAGTGTACAAAAAGCATGTATATACACTGTGTATTCACTCTAATTTGTATTTCTAAGTGAGATGTGTATGTCTCAAGTGAATATACACTGAGAGGTGCATCTATGTATATACACTGATATATACGCATCTCAGTTTATATACAAAGATGCATATCTATCAATGCATATACACTGATATGTGTGTTTCAGTGTACATTCACTACACAACAGACAGTACCAGGGGTTGAACCCTGGGCGAGGCGGGACTTGTTAGTAAGTCACTGTCATGAACCATCGCTCGTAATTTTAAGAGATTTTCCGTATATGAAGTGTTTCCAAAGGCGTCTCTCTTCTTCCCCTCATCACCACATTAGTATCTTGCCCGTGACCTGTCTTGTGACCTCATTTCTGACCTCTCCTGAGCCAGACATGAAGGTGTTAGTTTGTCATTTAAGGCTGTGTAGTTATGTACTTTTGAATACAGCATAATGTCAAGCCCTGGACGAAACAAGTCCAGCCCTGGACGAAACAAGTCCAGCCCTGGACGAAACAAGTCCAGCCCTGGACGAAACAAGTCCAGCCCTGGACGAAACAAGTCCAGCCCTGGACGAAACAAGTCCAGCCCTGGACGAAACAAGTCCAGCCCTGAACGAAACAAGTCCAGCCCTGGACGAAACAAGTCCAGCCCTGAACGAAACAAGTCCAGCCCTGAACGAAACAAGTCCAGCCCTGGACGAAACAAGTCCAGCCCTGGACGAAACAAGTCCAGCCCTGGACGAAACAAGTCCAGCCCTGAACGAAACGAGTCCAGCCCTGGACGAAACGAGTCCAGCCCTGGACGAAACAAGTCCAGCCCTGAACGAAACGAGTCCAGCCCTGGACGAAACGAGTCCAGCCCTGGACGAAACGAGTCCAGCCCTAGATGAAGCGGGTCCAGCCCTGGACGAAACGAGTCCAGCCCTGGACGAAACGAGTCGAGCCCTGGACGAAACAAGTCCAGCCCTGAACGAAACGAGTCCAGCCCTAGATGAAGCGGGTCCAGCCCTGGACGAAACGAGTCCAGCCCTGGACGAAACGAGTCCAGCCCTGGACGAAACGCGTCCAGCCCTGGACGAAACGCGTCCAGCCCTGTACGAAACGAGTCCAGCCCTGGACGAAACGAGTCCAGCCCTGGACGAAACGAGTCCAGCCCTGGACGAAATGAGTCCAGCCCTGGACGAAACGAGTCCAGCCCTGGACGAAACGAGTCCAGCCCTGGACGAAACGAGTCCAGCCCTGGACGAAACGAGTCCGGCGGGAACAAAACGAGTCCTCTCCTGGACGACACGTCGTAAATAATTGCACTTATGCGTACCTATGCTTCAATAAACTTGCTATATTAAACACATTATTTCGTTATTGTAAGATCTTCGTCAATACAATAAATAATTAATCATATAACCCCAGTCAAAGTCTACATAAGTATGAATTTATAAACAAAGATTCTCTGTCAACATAGTGTTTGTTTACGGTGTGTTTTATTCAGCTAGGGTCTTGAGGCAGCAATTCGACCGATGGTTCAACCTGAAAAATCACGTTAAACTCCTCGTCACGCGTTGTGGAGCCGACGCGAAGTCTTTATTAATGGTGTATAAGGCAATGATCAGCGAGCTGTGGCTCGCTGGTATGTGGCTCGCTGGTATGTGGCTCGCTGGTATGTGGCTCGCTGGTATGTGGCTCGCTGGTATGTGGCTCGCTGGTATGTGGCTCGCTGGTATGTGGCTCGCTGGTATGTGACTCGCTGGTATGTGGCTCGCTGGTAGTGGTGGCTCGCTGGTATGTGGCTCGCTGGTATGTGGCTCGCTGGTATGTGCTCGCTGGTATGTGGCTCGCTGGTATGTGGCTCGCTGGTATGTGGCTCGCTGGTATGTGGCTCGCTGGTATGTGGCTCGCTGGTATGTGGCTCGTTGGTATGTTGCTCGCTGGTATGTGGCTCGCTGGTATGTGGCTCGTTGGTATGTTGCTCGCTGGTATGTGGCTCGCTGGTATGTGGCTCGCTGGTATGTTGCTCGCTGGTATGTGGCTCGCTGGTATGTGGCTCGCTGGTATGTGGCTCGCTGGTATGTGGCTCGCTGGTATGTGGCTCGCTGGTATGTGGCTTGCTGGTATGTTGCTCGCTGGTATGTGGCTCGTTGGTATGTGGCTCGATGGTATGTTGCTCGCTGGTATGTGGCTCGCTGGTATGTGGCTCGCTGGTATGTGGCTCGCTGGTATGTGGCTCGCTGGTATGTGGCTCGCTGGTATGTGGCTCGCTGGTATGTGGCTCGCTGGTATGTGGCTCGCTGGTATGTGGCTCGCTGGTATGTGGCTCGTTGGTATGTGGCTCGCTGGTATGTGGCTCGCTGGTATGTGGCTCGTTGGTATGTTGCTCGCTGGTATGTGGCTCGCTGGTATGTGGCTCGCTGGTATGTGGCTCGCTGGTATGTGGCTGCTGGTATGTGGCTTGCTGGTATGTTGCTCGCTGGTATGTGGCTCGCTGGTATGTGGCTCGTTGGTATGTTGCTCGCTGGTATGTGGCTCGCTGGTATGTGGCTCGCTGGTATGTGGCTCTGGCTGTGGCTGATGTGGCTCGTTGGTATGTGACTCGCTGGTATGTGGCTCGCTGGTATGTGGCTCGCTGGTATGTGGCTCGTTGGTATGTTGCTCGCTGGTATGTTGCTCGCTGGTATGTGGCTCGCTGGTATGTGGCTCGCTGGTATGTTGCTCGCTGGTATGTTGCTCGCTGGTATGTGGCTCGCTGGTATGTGGCTCGCTGGTATGTGGCTCGTTGGTATGTTGCTCGCTGGTATGTTGCTCGCTGGTATGTGGCTCGCTTGTATGTGGCTAGGAGAGCGATGCTTGTTTGAGGAGGTTGAACGGGGTCCAGGATGTATATGTGTGTGTGTTTTGGAGTTGAGATCAGTTGTGCCGCTTGAGAGGCTTCTTTATTGCTCATCCAATGCTCATCACAGGATGATGATCTCTGTAAATCCTGTTTTCTTGCGAAGCAGGATTATATATGTCACAGTGGGTGTTTATCAGACCCCAGTGGGCATAATTGCCCTCCTCTTCTTTATTTATGGTAACTAGGTGAGGGGAACGAGGGTGTCTACCGCTGTGTCCTGAGAGACTGGAGGTGGAAGCCAACTTTCCTTCCCTCCACTGACTTGTAATTTACCTTATAGTCCGCTATGGCATCATGATGGTTAGGACGTTGTTAATAACCACTTGGCCTTTAGCACACTTCAGCATCATGAGCTGTTTCTTCTGAATAGCTGGCTTCATCTGAGGGCCAGGGACCGGTAGCTATTCAGAAGACACGGCTTCGTATTGACTGAAGTTGGTGAGTTGCTGAAAGGAAAGATAGCGCCCTAGGAGTCTAATATCAGTGTGTATGAAATGGATCCCAAGAAAAACAAGAATTTGCGTCTGATGAGAACCATCAGCCCTTTCGATAAATCTTCGTTTCCTCTATCTCTATACTGATGACCTCAATCTCCAGCAAATGTTTACCAAATGATGCAACGGCCTTCATCGCATAAGTCTTATAAACTACGGCAATTTGTAAAGTTTTTCTGACTCCATGTCTGCACTAACAGCTATACTATAAGACTGGAGTCACGATTTATTGGGCAATATTATTAGGCTAAACTCGTGTGTCATGTTTATTACCGTGATGTAGGTACCTGGTTATTGTCATGTTTATTACCGTGATGTAGGTACCTGGTTATTGTCATGTTTATTACCGTGATGTAGGTACCTGGTTATTGTCATGTTTATTACCGTGATGTAGGTACCTGGTTATTGTCATGTTTATTACCTTGATGTAGGTACCTGGTTATTGTCATGTTTATTACCGTGATGTAGGTACCTGGTTATTGTCATGTTTATTACCGTGATGTAGGTACCTGGTTATTGTCATGTTTATTACCTTGATGTAGGTACCTGGTTATTGTCATGTTTATTACCGTGATGTAGGTATCTGGTTATTGTAACATCTTTGGCAATAATCAGGCGGCAAAGTCAACCTGGAGTTCCATTGAATTTCGAAGATGTGACAAGTGGTTTTGAAAACCGACAGTTTGAAGATTAAGACACTTAAGCAACATATGGCAATCTTCAATAAAGATTGCCATATATTGCTTAAGTATTTTAATCTTCAATTTCGAAGATCTCTGAGAGACGGGACCACTGCTCTCTCTCTGGGGAAGAAATTCGTACACCTGTTGCAATGTCACTGGACCAGCTTGGCTGTCACCATTAAGTACAACACTATCATCGCATTACAGACCCAGTGCTCTTGTTAGCGAACTTTGTAATTGTTAGAACACGTTTAGTGTGGTAGTTGGAAACCTTCAATTGTTCCATTCCTCGTCAATCGGGATTCTTTAGGGACTGTTGTACCATCGACCCGTAAATCCTCTCAGACACCTAATGTTTACGGTGCGTCCAGTCATAAACACTCAGTTGCACTGGAGTTGCATCTTGGCCTAAACTGGCGCTTATATGTTGTTCATAACCCCGCCGCTCTACATAGTACGTCAGTGACGTCACCTACGTCTGTAATAGTCGTATCATATACTGCTTCAAACAGTTGATTATTATTATTAGTAGTAGTAGTAGTAGTATAATTATTATGATTATATATTATTATTGATTATAGATTATTATTATTATTATTATTGCTCAGTATTATTGTTTATTATTATTATCGATTGTTATTGTTATTATTGTTTACTATTATGTTGTTATTATTGTTAACTATTATTGTTATTGTTTATTATTATTATTGTGATGCGGTTCTAGTTATCAATGTTGGTGTAGTGAATTGTTATTAGTTTGTGTAGATGCCAATTTCTTTGGTTTATTTTATCAATAGTCTATATTTCTCAGTTCAGTAACTAAAAAACATTGCTTCAGATCAGCTTGAAACTTGCAGTACTGATGTACGTTACTCACAGGAAGGTTCACGTAAGTTTTGGGCAGCAGATTTCTTGATTACATTTTTCATTTATTTTAAAAGATATTATTTAGTATGCAGTTACTTGAGAACGATTCGTCTGATCTGCTTGAAACTCCCCAAGCTAGTATATTTTACTAGAGAAAGTGGTTTGGAATAATCTTAGGCTCTGCTACGTGCTAGTTTATCAGTTTTATTGAAAAAAATGGAATGTTAATTTCCATATAATTTTAAAATGGGTTTTACACTGACTCTCAGTTCAGTGTTGGATCCAGAAATTTATTTATCCGATGTTGCAAATTATTATGGTGGTTATGTGAAGATCTAAACCCGTGTGGATTAGTGCCAGGAGAGGTGGTGGTGGTTCGATCCTCCGTTCTCTAACAGCAAGACGATCGCGATACACTACAACCGTAATAACACGATTGTAAACGAACCAGGGAACGGGTGGGGTTTCAACCCATGGCGAGTTAATTTTCGGACTTGCCGTGGGTTCAAATCTCACCCGTTCCGTGACCTGGCAGCCAGCCAGCCTAAGGCATGATGGGAGCGACGATCACTTTAGGCCTCTGAGAAAGCACTAGAAAATCCCCGACTAGTTTTTGCTAGTATAAGAATCTCTAATAGATTTTCATAGAATCACAAGAAATTTAGCCATATCAGGTTAAACCTCATCAGTTAAATTACCACTAAAACTTATAAAACAAAAAAGTCACATCACCTTGACTGGAACAATACATAAGTAACCCCCACGAAGGAAAGAGAAACATATGGCGACGTTTCGCTCCAATTTGGACCATTTACAAGTTGGGGCGAAACGTTGCCATAAGATTTTCTCTCCTAACATCATTGACTAGTTTGACCTTAGTGCATATAATTGTGTACAATAACACTAAAGAATATAGGACAGAGTAAGGTGATGAGGATAACAAAAAATTAGATAACGGAAGATTGGATATCAGGTTGGAGGGAGAGAGTATGGAGGAGGTGAATGTATTCAGATATTTGGGAGTGGACATGTCAGCAGATGGGTCTATGAAGGATGAGGTGAATCATAGAATTGATGAGGGGAAAAGGGTGAGTGGTGCACTTCGGAGTCTGTGGAGACAAAGAGGGGAATGTATGAGAGTATAGTTATACCAACGCTCTTATATGGGTGTGAAGCATGGTGATGAATGTTGCAATGAGGAGAAGGCTGGAGGCAGTGGAGATGTCATGTCTGAGGGCAATGTGTGGTGTGAATATAATGCAGAGAATCCGTAGTTTGGAAATTAGGAGGAGGTGCGGGATTACCAATACTATTATCCAGAGAGCTGAGGAGGGGTTGTTGAGGTGGTTCGGACATGTAGAGAGAATGGAACGAAATAGAATGACTTCAAGAGCGTATAAATCTATAGTGGAGAGAAGGCGGGGTAGGGGTCGACCTAGGAAATTTTGGAGGGAGGGGTAAAGGAGCTTTTAAGTGCGAGGGGCTTGGACTTCCAGCAAGCGTGCGTGAGCATGTTAGACAGGAGCGAATGGAGACAAATGGTTTTTAGGTCTTGACGTGCTGTTGGAGTATGAGCAAAGTAACATTTATGAAGGGATTCAGGGAAACCGGCAGGCCGGACTTGAGTCCTGGAGATAGGAAGTACAGTGTCTGCACTCTGAAGGAGGGGTGTTAATGTTGCAATTGTGTAGCTGTAGTGTAAGCACGCCTCTGTCAAGACAGTGATGGAGTGAATGATGATGAAAGTTTTTCTTTTTCGGGCCACCCTGCCTTGGTGGGAGACGGCCGATGTGTTAATAAAAACACTTAAAGACAAAAAATGTTTCCCAAGTTTCGTTTTTTTCCGTGAATGTTTAACAAGAAATTTGTCAACAACTTCGTGTAAATCATTGTTTACGTCGTGATGAATGAGCGTCATTGTTTACGTCGTGATGAATGAGCGTCATTGTTTACGTCGTGATGAATGTGCATCATTGGTCCCCCATTCAGTGTCTCCCGGTCCATTGTAGACTAGATGTTGCCATCGAAGTGGCTAGTGTATTGTGCACCTCATATCCATCCTGTGGACGGTAGCGCAAGAACATATGGATACACAAAAGGCCTAGGAACTAGGCCCCAAAAGGGTTAACAGGTGTACATTTGGATTTATATCTACAGTTCACTTATCTGTTACAAGCAAATTTAGGGAATTTGCTTAGGTCCATTGTTGAACGATGGTAAGTCTCATGTTACTCAAGCTCTCTGTTGGAACGATTACATTCACAATGTGTCACTTATTCTACACACAATTTTCATCATTCAGTGCTGTGAAGGTTTGAATAATTCATGGAATTATACAGTTTAATTGTGTTGGTTGGTGTATCAAGGAGTGTATTTACATTAAATTCTCTCCAGTCATTTTACCAACGGTTCACTTCTGATAGTATTCCTCCCATTTAATCAATGAAGGGTTCTTGCTTGTTCTTGCTGTCCTTTGTATGGAAGACTTCGAAAGTACGTATGTAAGAACTGATTTTCAGAGTTGTCGATGTGTGGAACAATCTGCAGAGTACAGTAATATAAGCTTAAACGTTGGGTAGCTTTAAAAAGAGACAAGGCAGATATATGAGTGAGAAGGACTGGTTGTGATTAGTACCTGAAGTATTGAAGCAAATTCTTGGGTAGCTTTGGGAAAAGGTTGTAGAAATAGGTTGGTGGGAAGGGGATTGGCTTTGAGAAGGACCTGCCTTGTACGGGCCAGTAGGCCTTCTGCAGTTAGATTAGGTAAGGTTTGTCAGGAAACAGGACCATTCCCAGGTGAGGCAAAGCAGTGGTAGGCAACGGTGTCTCAGTCGTCAAAGCCATTTTACTGATTAGACCAAAAGGACCTCCCATTCAATCTGCTGATTCAGTAAATAAAGTTAATGACTTCTCATCCATAGGGACTAACCTTGCCAGAAATAATCTTAAACTTTACTGCTCAGGTTAGTTATTATCTTCCTAAGAGTTGCCAATGCTATCTCTACCTGTCTCCCAAAACTCGTACGGAGGCAACATCAATAATAAAAGCACTCGAAAACTAGATAGGCAATAATACAAATTTTCCACCATTCATATATAACAACCCGAAAATTGTTGGAATGATATGAAAGCAAAACTCCATTCCAAAAACACTTCAATTGTGCCACATTTGACGGGTATGGTAAAAACAACACTAACAATGGTTTTAGTTCAAGCTTAAAAGCATGGATTTCTAACTCATTTTTGGGACGCTGAATTTAAATCTGAACTTACTGGTGCTCTAACACGTACAGAGTTGTGAAATAGAACCCCATGGTGAACGACTTCGCCCAGACAGCCACCATGGAGAAGAGATATCAGGGGAAACCTGACTGTCAGTTTGATGGTGGACACTGCTGCTGGACACTGCTGCTGGACACTGCTGCTGGACACTGCTGCTGGAGGACTATACTCAGCACGAACGAGAAAGCCTGAAGACTGTGATGTAAAAATGTGTGTCTGTAAGACATAGTGAACAGTGAATGGCTGCCTAAACAGTGGACAATTCATAAAATGTGTCATGGCTGAAATGGTTTCTAGAAGACACATCAGACATGGAACTCACTAAGAGAAGGTTTCATTGTCGGAATGTAATGTTCTTTCCTGAAGAATTCAATTATGGAAGTAGCACTTTCTTGAACGGCTGTTATTCAAGACTAACGCGACTTTCTGTTCCGTGTCTACCACACTTCTTATCGCTGGAGTTCCACCACACTGGTACAAGACCAAGTCGAGACGCATACGAAAATATACAATCATGAACAATAACATAGCAATATTTACAGTGTGGCTGCCACACTGCAGTTCCTGAAAGGGTTAGGAAAAGCTCTGAATGCTCCTACCAGTGACTTGCTCACAATCCATACCACGGGCGGGGTTAGAACCCGCGATTACAGAGTCGCAAAACTCCAGACCGACGTGTTAGCCACTGGGCCAGCTGGCTACAATGAGATTCATCCAATGTGTGTAGTTTTAGGATGGTCTCTGGTGATAGCTGCAACACCTGGTGTCGCTCCTGCCATGTTCTCGGTCCTATCATGTGTGTGATGATGGTATTCCTCAATGTTAGGTACCTAGTTCATGAGTGTTCTTGACTACTGCTGGTAATGTAGATGAATGGTTCAGAGAACCAACAGGTTGATAAATTAGACACATATGCAACACTTGGGTATCTTTATTGAGGAAACGTTTTACCACACAGTGGCTTCATCAGTCCATACAAAGAAGAATAGTGATGATCAGAAGGAGTTTCCGGGTAAACAGTCCCTCAACCTAATCTGGGGGACTGATTACCTCATGCTGGTGTTGTCTCCAGTCACTTTGATGAAGGAAATAAGAATTTCACGGATGTTGTATGATTCTGGCTATACTTCTAAAATTGTGGAATGACGTCTAACTAAATAATAATCAATGGACGCATTAACATATATTTCTTTTAGAAATATCAAGAAACTCATTGGTCTTGTACCAGTTACAAAAAGAATTTTGGAAAAGGGTCATTATATTTGAAAGAGTTTATTATTTAGATCTATTTTTACCAAAAAGATTCCATAAAATTACATAAATCAAATGCTAATTTCTATATTACTGCTCAAAATGCATCTATAACAAGATGACCGGGAACAAAATTGCTTTTCGTCTGCCTTTTTCATCTGCCTTCTCGTCCGCCGAAACTGAAAGTATTCTTGCCTTCTTCGCATCCCTTATCGAGTTATTGATGCTAACGGCCTTCACAGCATCAGTGATCCCCTTATGGATGGTTTCGGAGAGCAGGATACAATTTTTTTAGGAGCGGTCTTGAGGTAACTCACTAGACTACAATCAGCCAGCAGCCTCGAAGCTTAACTCCTCTAAAAACTGGAAGCTAAGTGCATTCTTATTTACACACAAATACTGAGTCATTTTTGTCTACGTAAAACAAGTTTCCAGAAAGCAAGACGCACTTAACAGTTGATTGCAATACATCTTGGTTTGACTTAACTCTCATATTGATGGATGAATCCTTATCGTAGCCAGCTGGCCCAGTGGCTAGCGCGTCGGTCTAGAGTTTTGAGACTGTTATCGCGGGTTCTAACCCCACCCGTAGTTGGGTTTCCTTTGTTGATTGTTGTCATTTTTACTTACAAGACAGTCCAAGAAACTGCGACTTTACATCTGGTACCTAAGTGACTTTGACCGACTTTTATTTCTTTGCAGAAATAGTTGTTTAGTTTTGAGTATGCATGTGCCATATCCATAAGGAACTTTCTAGCTAAATCTCCAAGGTGTTCCATAGCTCATTTGGTAGCGCACTCAACTCACACATTGAAGTCGGTGGTCGATCCCCGGTATGGATGGAAATATTAGGACATGTTTCCTTAAAGCACCTGCTGCCCATGTTCACCTAGCAGTAGAATAAGTACCTGGGTGTTAGTTGACTAGCATGGGTCGCATCCTGGGACAAAATTGACCTAATTTGCGGGAAATGCTCAGCATAACAAGCGGCTTTCTATATAGTAGTATGTCATTGATGTCAGCTAGGACTGTATACCATGTACATGTACTTGTAGAAATAAAGATTATTATTATTATTATTAGTAGTAGTAGTATTAAGAGTTCCAAACAGAACAAAGAATGTTAAACGCGCCGTAAATACAGGTAGAACATACAAGTCCATATTGTTGACACCAATACATCCCTGCATACTGGATCACACGGAATTTGTAAGTCTCTTAAAAAATACGAAACGATTTCTTAGCAGTTTTTATCTTTGGTCACTGGTTAAGTGAGACCTTTCTATTGTGTCAACACTTACAGATGACATGACATGTGTGCAACACTTTGATAGTTTAAATGTCGAAATACTTCAACTCAAATACTGGCGAATACAACGCTGGTGACGGTAGACGTTGTGTTGACGTGATATGTCCGTCGTTCTTGGTAAGAGGTGGTCAGTCCCTCACCCTGGAGAAGAGTTCACCTCTATGGTGCTGAGTGCTTCTCCAGGCTGAGGGACTGACCACCTCAAATACTTTTATCTCCGAGGTTCATGGACTGATTACATCATCTTCGCTACTACACCTACTGACTTTCTTATTTGACTGAAGAAGCCTATACAGTAGGCTTCTATTAGAAGCCTACTGTGTAGGCGAAACGTTTCTACAGTACAGATACCAAGCTGTTGTACATGTGTCTCACCCATCAAGAGGTCACATACACGTGAGGTCATTCACCTGGGTCACCATGTTAGTGTGTCGTGTCTGCAAAAGGTCACCATCTCATTAGGCACTGTAGATGGTAATTGGTAGATAACAAAAAAAGGCACAATACCGTGACTGGAACAATACCGTGACTGGAACAATACCGTGACTGGAACAATACCGTGACTGAAACAATACCGTGACTTTGTAAATGGTCCAAGTCTGACCGAAACGTCGTCGTAAGTTCCTCTCTTCTATGTGCGGGTTGTGTGTGTAATGTTGGTAGAATTACCCACAACGACATTTTTATTGTGGCAACGTTTCGCTCGTGGAGAGCGAAAATTTTAAAGTGTTTCCTACTTACCCCTCTGGAACACACGAGATTTTGGTGTGAAACTTAAAATGCTTAATACCTAAGTCTACATAATATTCGTAGTGGATTTATCTCAAGAATTTTTCAAGTAACATCCAATTGAATTATCCACTTATATTTTTGAGTTGACGTTGATGATAGTAAGTCATGAATGTTTATCATAATCTCATGGAGACATTCAGATGTATATACTTCTAATACGACATTTAATTTTTTTTTTGCATAGGTACGAAAACTATAAAAAAATTAGCAAATAAAACTGTGGTGAGAATCTATGAAAAAAGTATTGATTTCCCAGTCTTAGTGATTGATGAATTAGGTTTAAATTGGCAAAATTGTCTGAATTTTGGTGATCAGTCTGATTTGGCTACCACAGTTAGTGATCACTTTCCTCTTCTGACACACACACATGGTAAACAGAGTTCATATTGTTGTCTATGTATTTGTAACTGTGTGTGGATTACCATTACAAGAGAAGGATTATCTTATTGATATTCTGACTGACGTCAAGTTCAAAAATTAAGTGTCCTCGTGTTGAACTTATCTGATACTGGATTCAGATGTTGGAATAATGTACTGAAGTTGATACACCAGCGCTGAAGTTGACACACCAGCGCTGAAGTTGACACACCAGCGCTGAAGTAGAGCACCAACCACTAAGCAGCAGCTTCGTGTAGAGGAGGCTACAGTATCATGGCACCCAGGGCCACTTCCCCGGCCACAGCAACGGAGGAAACCGTGGAAGCATCAACAACGGGGCCACTCCCTTGCCCAGCCAGCTTCATGCTGCTGTAGATACAGACTACCCCCAACGCGTCAACCCTAACACAATAAGAGTCACCAGTGAAGAGACCAAGGGAAAACAGCAAGACATTTCGTATTACCCTGAACCATCAAATGATGTCGAAAAATCACGTACTTCACCGGTCATATGTGACCTGATAGACTCAGTACGGAACAGAGACATTTAGAACTATTGTGAAGATCTTGAATATAGATATGATGGACAAAAGAGTTCATGTGTTTAATAGCAAATTTACCCGACCACCCAACACGGCCAGCAGACAATGAGGGGGGACCTGATGGTCTCAACTCATTGTAGTCCATAAATGCTTGGCAGTGGAACGCACAGGGACTACAGCAAGATCCTGGTCACGGCCACAGATCAGCTGAGTTAAATAGACATGTACTCTACAGGTAAGTCGTCCTATCAGCATCAGATTCACAAAGACATTTCCATCAAGATGCTCAGACGGGTCATCTTAGGATTAAGATACGCGTCAAGACGCAGTTCCTGACAATTGAATCAGTCAATTAACCTTCGTGCCTTCACAGGTACAGAAACCTCCAGAGAACCTCCTGAGTCACTTTGGCCCGAGTGCCAGGAATGGCTCAAATGAGACAGAGCTTTAGAGAGTTAGGAGCTTCATTCCAGCGAGAACTCTGGCCCTGAAATACCTGAGATTTAGCCCTGATTCCTCCTGCACCAGCACCTCTCCTTCCCTCTGAGCGCTGTGAGAGTCGTGAAGGCAACAGACGAGTCTGTTGAGTTGATGACTCTAGTCATTGTAGACGGAGGCCCAAGACACAACTTAATACGAAGATTTGTTGTGTCCCAGCCACTGGGCGTCTACGACGACTGTAGCTAAATTTGTGCCAAAGAAAACTCACTGTGAAGAATTGAGACACTTATGCAACATATGGGTATCTTTATTGAAGAAACGTTTCGCCACACAGTGGCTTCATCAGTCCAATACAAAGCAGGAAGGTGTAAGGAGAGGAGGAGTTTGAGGTAATCAGTCCCTCAGCCTGCTTTGTATTGGACTGATGAAGCCACTGTGTGGCGAAACGTTTCTTCAATAAAGATTCCCATATGTTGCATAAGTGTCTCAGTCTTCAACTTGTCGCTTTTCAAAACCATTTATCACAAAACTCACTTTGCCCCTATCACAGGGCTGCCCCTGTCACAGGGCTGCCCCTGTCACAGGGCTGCCCCTGTCACAGGGCTACCCCTGTCACAGGGCTGCCCCTGTCACAGGGCTGCCCCTGTCACAGGGCTACCCCTGTCACAGGGCTGTCCCTGTCACAGGGCTACCCCTGTCACACGGCTGTCCCTGTCACAGGGCTACCCCTGTCATAGAGCTGTAAACGGTACATCACTTGTACAAACTCCGACACTCCTTCGGGAGGCACTGACGGGTCACCAGAGGCCTGTGTCAGGACTTCGTTCCCGGTGAATATATTGTCATCACCTTGGCGCTTCTGTGTGACTTGTTAATGAACTAAGTAGAACACAAACGTCGTCATAATTTTAATTCTATCTGTCATAGTATTGTGACTTTTTTAATCTTTTTTATAAACTCGCCCTGTTAACCTCTTTTAATTCCTCCGTGTATTTTATACATCGTTATCATGTCACCTCTGGTCCTTCTGTCCTATAGTGTCGTCAGGTTCAGCTCCTCTAGTGTCTCCTCACTGTTCATACCCCTTAGCTCTGAGACTACTTTCGTTGCGAACCTTAGCACTTTTTTCCAGCTTCTTGACATGTTTTGTCAGATATGGGCTTTATACTGGCGCTGCAGACTTCAAGAAGTTGTTGAAGTTCCTGAAACCTACCCTTAAATTTGCCAGTCTCCCTTTGGTGTGTCTCAGGTGAGATGCTTGGTGTGTCTCAGGTGAGATGCTTGGTGTGTCTCAGGTGAGATGTTTGGTGTGTCTCAGGTGAGATGCTTGGTGTGTCTCAGGTGAGATGCTGCTTGGATGTGTCTCAGGTGAGATGCTTGGTGTGTCTCAGGTGAGATGCTTGGTGTGTCTCAGGTGAGATGCTTGGTGTGTCTCAGGTGAGATGCTTGGTGTGTCTCAGGTGAGATGCTTGGTGTGTCTCAGGTGAGATGCTTGGTGTGTCTCAGGTGTGATGCTTGGTGTGTCTCAGGTGAGATGCTTGGTGTGTCTCAAGTGAGATGCTTGGTGTGTCTCCAGGTGTGATGCTTGGTTTGTCTCAGGTGAGATGCTTGGTGTGTCTCAGGTGAGATGCTTGGTGTGTCTCAGGTGAGATGCTTGGTGTGTCTCAAGTGAGATGCTTGATGTGTCTCAGGTGTGATGCTTGGTGTGTCTCAGGTGAGATGCTTGGTGTGTCTCAGGTGAGATGCTTGGTGTGTCTCAGGTGAGATGCTTGATGTGTCTCAGGTGTGATGCTTGGTGTGTCTCAGGTGAGATGCTTGATGTGTCTCAGGTGAGATGCTTGGTGTGTCTCAGGTGAGATGCTTGGTGTGTCTCAGGTGAGATATTTGGAACTCAATTCACCTCAAGATGCATTTCTTCAGGAAAGTTTGTACACTGTTTCCAGACGTATTTGCTCTCTAATTTTCATAACTGCATTTGCTGGGGTTAAATTGCAATAGCCACTTGTCAAACCAGCCCTGCAGCTTGTTCACATCCATTTGTAATCTTTCTTAGTCTGTTCCTGTTTGTATTCACATCATTAGTTTCGTATCATCTGCAAAACAGTGACACCTATGACTGTTCTCTGGCGTGTGTGTGTGTGTGTGACCTATCTCACCTGCACACCACCATAACGCACTTTGTGTACTTATCAAACTTGACTTACCTAATTGTGGTTGCAAGGGTCGAGCCTCGGTTTCCGGCCATGACTCTTAGCTCTCACATCTTCACACTTTCTCAAGAGTTTCTGGACGTCTCTCAGGTCCTACGTAGCTTGTTGCAATCCTTGCCGGTTCTTGCTAGTTCTTCCAGTTTCTTACAAGATCTTACAAGGTCTTACAAAGTATTAAAAGGTCTTTCAAGATCATATAAGGTCTTTCAATGTTTTACAAGGTTTAGGAACATCTTACAAGGTCTTACAAGGCTTACAGCATCTTACAAGGTCTTACAAGATTTAGCAAGATCTTACATGGTCTTACATGAGCTTACAAGACCTTTTCAGATCTTACAAAGTTTTACAAGATCTCACAAGATCTTACAAGGTCTTTCAAGATCTTACAAGGTCTTTCAAGATTTTGCAAGATCTTACAAGATCTTACAAGGTCTTACAAGGTTTTGCAAGATCTTACAAAGTCTTATAAGGGCTTACAAGGTTCTGCAAGATCTTAAAAGGTCTTACAAGATTTTGCAGTATCTTACAAGATCTTACAAGGTCTTACAAGGTTTTGCAAGATCTTACAAGGTCTTATAAGGGCATACAAGGTTCAGCAAGATCTTAAAAGATCTGACAAGGTTTTGCAGGATCTCACAAGATCATACAAGGTCTTACAAGAGGTAGGGCAGTATTGTTGAGTGTATCTCATGAACACTGTACCAGAGGTACAGTGGTCTTACAAGGTCTTACAAGATCATACAATTTCTTACAAGATTTTACATGATAGTACAAGATCATACAAGATCTTACAAGGTCTTACAAGATCTTACAAAGTCTTACAAGGATTAGCAGCATCTTACAAGGTTTAGCAAGATCTTACAAGGTCTTACATGATCTTACAAAATCTTACAAGGTCTTACAAGATCTTACAATGTCTTAAAAGGTTTAGCAAGATCTTATAAGATCTTGCAAGATCTTGTAAGATCTTGTAAGATCTTACAAGGTCTTACAAGATCTTACAAGGTCTTACAAGATCATACAAGATCTTACAGGATCTTACAAAGTCTTACAAGATCTTACGAGATCTTACAAGGTCTTACAAGATCTTACAAGAACTTACAAGATCTTACAAGGTCTTACAAAATCTTACAAGGTCTTACAAGATCTTTCAAGAACTTATAATGTCTTACAAGATCTTACGAGGTCTTACAAGACCTTACAAGATATTGTATGGTCTTACAAGATTTTACGAGGTCTTACAAGACCTTACAAGATCTTACAAGGTCTTACAAGATCTTACAATGTCTTAAAAGACCTTACAATTCTTACAATATCTTACAAGATCTTACAAGATCTTACAAGGCCTTACAAGATCTTACAATGTCTTAAAAGACCTTACAATTCTTACAATATCTTACAAGATCTTACAATATCTTACAAGATCTTACAATATCTTACAAGATCTTACAAGATCTTACAATGTCTTAAAAAACCTTACAATTCTTACAATATCTTACCAGATCTTACAAGATCTTACAATATCTTACAAGGTCTTGCAGCATCTTTTAGGTTTTAACTCAATTTTTCTCTTATTTAAGAATCCATTAATAATGTTTTTTTCTTGTTGCTGTTTTTATTTATTTTTTAATTCTTTTTCTGTTTTTGTTTTTGTAGTTTTTATTTTTATTGTATTTCTTTTTTGCTTTTTATGACAGTGATTGTATTTGTTGAGGTTATTCTGGTTTTAGTTGTTTTTGATGTTGGGGTTGTTGGGGTTATTATTGGGGTTGTTGAGGTTATTATTGGGGTTGCTGGGGTTATTATTGGGGTTGCTGGGGTTATTATTGGGGTTGTTGGGGTTATTATTGGGGTTGTTGGGGTTATTATTGGGGTTGTTGTGGTTATTATTGGGGTTGTTGGGGTTATTATTGGGGTTGTTGGGGTTATTGGGATTGTTGGGGTTATTATTGGGGTTGGGGTTATTATTGGGGTTGTTGGGGTTATTATTGGGGTTGTTGGGGTTATTATTGGGGTTGTTTTGGTTATTATTGGGGTTGTTGGGGTTATTATTGGGGTTGTTGGGGTTATTATTGGGGTTATTGGGGTTATTATTGGGGTTATTGGGGTTATTATTGGGGTTGTTGGTGTTATTATTAGGGTTATTGGGGTTATTATTGGGGTTGTTGGGGATATTATTGGGGTTGTTGTGGTTATTATTGGGGCTATTGTTGGGGTTGTTGGTGTTATTATTAGGGTTGTTGGTGTTATTAATGGGGTTGTTGAGATAGTTGGTGGGTATTTAAAAAGCCAGTGTAGAGGTCTCTGTCTCTCTCTCTGTCTCTGTCTCTCTCTCTCTTCTCTTTCTCTTCTCTCTCTCTCTCTCTCTCTCTCTCTCTCTCTCTTATTCTCTTCTCAATACCGTGGTCTCTCCAATTTTTGGGACAAAGTTTCAAATTGTTCATATTCTTTTGGTCAAGTGGACAACAGTTAGGTCAAGCAGACACCAATCAGGCCAATCAGATACCAGTTAGGTCAAGCAGACACCAATCAGGCCAATCAGATACCAGTTAGGTCAAGCAGACACCAATCAGGCCAATCAGATACCAGTTAGGTCAAGCAGACACCAATCAGGCCAATCAGATACCAGTTAGGTCAAGCAGACACCAGTCAGTTCAAGCAGACACCAATCAGGTCAAGCAGACACCAGTTAGGTCAAGCAGACACCAGTTAGGTCAAGCAGACACCAATCAGATCAAGCAGACACCAGTCAGATCAAGCAGACACCAGTCAGATCAAGCAGACACCAGTCAGATCAAGCAGACACCAGTCAGATCAAGCAGACACCAGTCAGATCAAGCAGACACCAGTTAGGTCAAGCAGACACCAGTTAGGTCAAGCAGACACCAGTCAGGTCAAGCAGACACCAGTCAGGTCAAGCAGACACCAGTCAGGTCAAGCAGACACCAGTCAGGTCTAGCAGCCACCAGTCAGGTCAAGCAGACACCAGTCAGGTCAAGCAGACACCAGTTAGATCATAAGCAATAAAGTACTTGTGTTGTGGACGTGGAAGTATGTAAGGCAGGATATGGGGCTGTGTGGGGCTGTAGCGCTAACAGTATTAACACGACACACCAACTGTGCTGAACACGACACACCAACTGTGCTGAACACGACACACCAACTGTGGTGAGCACGACACACCAACTGTGGTGAACACGACACACCAACTGTGGTGAACACGATACACCACCTGTGGTGAACACGACACACCACCTGTGGTGAACACGACCCACCAACTGTGGTGAACACGACCCACCAACTGTGGTGAACACGACCCACCAACTGTGGTGAACACGACCCACCACCTGTGGCGAACACGACCCACCACCTGTGGCGAACACGACACACCACCTGTGGCGAACACGACACACCACCTGTGGCGAACACGACACACTACCTGTGGCGAACACGACACACCACCTGTGGAGAACACGACACACTACCTGTGGCGAACACGACACACTACCTGTGGCGAACACGACACACCACCTGTGGCGAACACGACACACCACCTGTGGCGAACACGACACACTACCTGTGGCGAACACGACACACCACCTGTGGCGAACACGACACACACCTGTAGCGAACACGACACACCACCTGTGCGAACACGACACACTACCTGTGGCGAACACGACACACTACCTGTTCGAACACGACACACCACCTGTGGCGAACACGACACACCACCTGTGGCGAACACGACACACTACCTGTGGCGAACACGACACACTACCTGTGGCGAACACGACACACTACCTGTGGCGAACACGACACACCACCTGTGGCGAACACGACACACCACCTGTGTCGAACACGACACACCTACCTGTGGCGAACACGACACACTACCTGTGGCAGACACGACACTACCTGTGGCGAACACGACACACTACCTGTGAACACGACACACTACCTGTGCAACACGACACACTACCTGTGGCGAACACGACACACCACCTGTGGCGAACACGACACACTACCTGTGCGAACACGACACACTACCTGTGCGAACACGACACACTACCTGTGGCGAACACGACACACTACCTGTGGCGAACACGACACACCACCTGTGGCGAACACGACACACCACCTGTGTCGAACACGACACACTACCTGTGGCGAACACGACACACTACCTGTGGCGAACACGACACACTACCTGTTGCGAACACGACACACTACCTGTGGCGAACACGACACACTACCTGTGGCGAACACGACACACCACCTGTGGCGAACACGACACACCACCTGTGGCGAACACGACACACCACCTGTGTTGAACACGACACACTACCTGTGTTGAACACGACACACTACCTGTGTTGAACACGACACACTACCTGTGTTGAACACGACACACTACCTGTGTTGAACACGACACACTACCTGTGTTGAACACGACACACTACCTGTGTTGAACACGACACACTACCTGTGTGGAACACGACACACTACCTGTGTTGAACACGACACACTACCGTGTTGAACACGAACACTACCTGTGTTGAACACGACACACTACCTGTGTTGAACACGACACACTACCTGTGTGAACACGACACACTACCTGTGTTGAACACGACACACTACCTGTGTTGAACACGACACACTACCTGTGTTGAACACGACACACTACCTGTGTTGAACACGACACACTACCTGTGTTGAACACGACACACTACCTGTGTTGAACACGACACACTACCTGTGTTGAACACGACACACTACCTGTGTGAACACGACACACTACCTGTGTTGAACACGACACACTACCTGTGTTGAACACGACACACTACCTGTGTTGAACACGACACACTACCTGTGTTGAACACGACACACTACCTGTGTTGAACACGACACACTACCTGTGTTGAACACGACACACTACCTGTGTTGAACACGACACACTACCTGTGTTGAACACGACACACTACCTGTGTTGAACACGACACACTACCTGTGTTGAACACGACACACTACCTGTGTTGAACACGACACTATACCTGTGTTGAACACGACACTATACCTGTGTTGAACACGACACTATACCTGTGTTGAACACGACACACTACCTGTGTTGAACACGACACACTACCTGTGTTGAACACGACACACTACCTGTGTTGAACACGACACACTACCTGTGTTGAACACGACACACTACCTGTGTTGAACACGACACACTACCAGTGTTGAACACGACACACTACCAGTGTTGAACACGACACACTACCTGTGTTGAACACGACACACTACCTGTGTTGAACACGACACACTACCTGTGTTGAACACGACACCTACCTGTGTTGAACACGACACACTACCTGTGTTGAACACGACACACTACCTGTGTTGAACACGACACATACCGTGTTGAACACGACACACTACCGTGTTGAACACGACACACTACCTGTGTTGAACACGACACACTACCTGTGTTGAACACGACACACTACCGTGTTGACACGACACACTACCGTGTTGAACACGACACACTACTGTGTTGAACACGACACACTACCTGTGTTGAACACGACACACTACCTGTGTTGAACACGACACACTACCTGTGTTGAACACGACACACTACCTGTGTTGAACACGACACACTACCTGTGTTGAACACGACACACTACCTGTGTTGAACACGACACACTACCTGTGTTGACCACGACACACTACCTGTGTTGAACACGACACACTACCTGTGTTGAACACGACACACTACCTGTGTTGAACACGACACACTACCTGTGTTGAACACGACACTATACCTGTGTTGAACACGACACACTACCTGTGTTGAACACGACACATACCTGTGTTGAACACGACACACTACCTGTGTTGACACGACACACTACCTGTGTTGAACACGACACACTACCTGTGTTGAACACGACACACTACCTGTGTTGAACACGACACACTACCAGTGTTGAACACGACACACTACCAGTGTTGAACACGACACACTACCTGTGTTGAACACGACACACTACCTGTGTTGAACACGACACACTACCTGTGTTGAACACGACACACTACCTGTGTGAACACGACACACTACCTGTGTTGAACACGACACACTACCTGTGTTGAACACGACACACTACCGTGTGAACACGACACACTACCTGTGTTGAACACGACACACTACCTGTGTTGAACACGACACACTACCTGTGTTGAACACGACACACTACCTGTGTTGAACACGACACACTACCTGTGTTGAACACGACTAACTACCTGTGTTGAACACGACTAACTACCTGTGTTGAACACAACTGAGCTTTATGTTGCATGTTATATATTGTACAGTGTATGTCTAGTGTACAGTTTTTGTCTAGTGTGCAGTGTATGTACAGTGTACAGTGTATGTCTAGTGTACAGTGTATGTCTAGTGTACAGTGTATGTCTAGTGTACAGTGTATGTCTGTGTACAGTGTATGTCTAGTGTACATTTTGCATGTCTTTAGTGTACAGTGTATGTCTAGTGTACAGTGTATGTCTAGTGTACAGTGTATGTCTAGTGTACAGTGTATGTCTAGTATACAGTGTATGTACAATGTATGACTAGTGTACAGTGTATGTCTAGCGTACATAGTATGTCTAGTGTACAGTTTGTCTATTGTACAGTGTATGTACAGTGTACAATGTATGTCTAGCGTACAGTGTATGTCTAGCGTACAGTGTATGTCTAGCGTACAGTGTATGTCTAGCGTACAGTGTATGTCTAGCGTACAGTGTATGTCTAGCGTACAGTGTATGTCTAGTGTACAGTGTATGTCTAGTGTACAGTGTATGTCTAGTGTACAGTGTATGTCTAGTGTACAGTGTATGTCTAGTGTACAGTGTATGTCTAATGTACAGTGTATGTCTAGTGTACAGTGTATGTCTAGTGTACAGTGTATGTCTAGTGTACAGTGTATGTCTAGCGTTCAGTGTATGTTTAGTGTACAGTGTATGTACAATGTATGTCTAGTATACAGTGTATGTACAATGTATGACTAGTGTACATAGTATGTCTAGCGTACATAGTATGTCTAGTGTACAGTTGTATGTCAGTGTATGTACAGTGTACATAATGTATGTCTAGTTACAGTGTATGTCTATGCTGTACAGTGTATGTCTAGGTACAGTGTATGTCTAGTGTACAGTGTATGTCTAGTGTACAGTGTATGTCTAGTGTACAGTGTATGTCGTAGTGTACAGTGTATGTCTAGTGTACAGTGTATGTCTAGTGTACAGTGTATGTCTAGTGTACAGTGTATGTCTAGTGTACAGTGTATGTCTAGTGTACAGTGTATGTCTAGTGTACAGTGTATGTCTAGTGTACAGTGTATGTCTAGTGTACAGTGTATGTCTAGTGTACAGTGTATGTCTAGCGTACAGTGTACGTCTAGTGTACAGTGTATGTCTAGTGTATAGTGTACGTCTAGTGTACAATGTATGTCTAGTGTACAGTGTATGTCTAGTGTACAGTGTATGTCTAGCGTACAGTGTATGTCTAACGTACAGTGTATGTTTAGTGTACAGTGTATGTCTAGTGTACAGTGTATGTACAGTGTACAATGTATGTACAATGTATGTCTAATGTACAGTGTATGTTTAGCGTACAGTGTATGTCTAGTATATAGTGTATGTCTAGTATACAGTGTATGTCTATTGTACAGTGTATGTCCAGCGTGGAGTGTATGTCTAGTGTACAGTGTATGTCTAGTGTACAGTGTATGTCTAGCGTACAATGAATGTCTAGTGTACAGTGTATGTCTAGTGTACACTGTATGTCTAGTGTAGAGTGCATGTCTAGTGTACACTGTAAGTACAGTGTATGTCTAGTGTACACTGTAAGTACAGTGTATGTCTAGTGTACACTGTAAGTATAGTGTATGTCTAGTGTACAGTGTATGTCTATTGTACAGTGTTAGTACAGTGTATGTCTAGTGTACAGTGTATGTCTATTGTACAGTGTAAGTACAGTGTATGTCTAGTGTACACTGTAAGTATAGTGTATGTCTAGTGTACAGTGTATGTCTATTGTACAGTGTAAGTACAGTGTATGTCTAGTGTACAGTGTATGTCTATTGTACAGTGTAAGTACAGTGTATGTCTAGTGTACAGTATATGTCTAGTGTACAGTGTATGTCTAGTGTACAATATATGTATGTACAGTGTATGTCTAGTGTATGTTAATGGTTACTTAATTAGGTTTCAAGGCTGTCGACTACACAAAGGATCAGAAAGGCTGTACATAACGTGTTCACCACCAGACAAGGATGCTGTGATTCCTTCATCTTAAATATGAGAGACAACCCAACCCTAGTTAATAATAATAATAATAATATAATATTTTAGTTAATAAGAATAATAATATAATATCTTAGTTAATAATAATAATATAATATCTTAATTAATAATAATAATATAATATCTTAGGTAATAATAATAATATAATATCTTAGTTAATAATAATAATATAATATCTTAGTTAATAATAATAATAACAATATAATATCTTAGTTAATAATAATAATAATAATATAATATCTTAGTTAATAATATAATACGTATATCTTGGTAATTAATAAAAATATAATATCTTAATTAATAATAATAATATCTTTATTTACTACAAGTACATGTACAAGATATACAGACCCTAGCTGACATCAATGACATACTACTATATAGAAAGCCCCTTGTTATGCTGAGCATTTCCCACAAATTAGGTCAGTGTCCCAGGATGCGACCCACACCAGTCCACTAACACCCAGGTACCTATTTTACTAACTGGTGAACATAGATAAACGGTGTAAAGAAACACGCCCAATGTTTCTACCCTCGCTGGGAATCGAACCCAGACACTCGTCGTGGGAAGCGAGAACTTTAGCCACCAGGCCACGGGCCCCGCTGTAAGGTTAATTAACATTAACTAGAAAATAATGGAAAATATAATATCAGAAATATCACAAGGAAAAGTTGTAAAGTTCCAAATGAAGATGGGAACTTTAATTATAAAAAGCCTAGACGTCAGTTCCACCAAAGAAATAACCAGAAATACTAGGTATATAAGCCTAATAAATACACTGTCATTCACATATACAGACCATATACTGCAAGTGAACATTTACCCCCTCACACTAACGGTCCAACCGGCGAATATTTGTTAATTAAGTAAATGGACACAAACGCAACTAATGCGACGTTTTATTGTGACAACGTTTCGCTCTCCAGGAGCTTTGTAACAACTTGATAAAGCTCCTGGAGAGCGAAACGTTGCAACAATAAAATGTCACATTAGTTGCATTTGTGTCATTTTACTTAACATATTGTCGGTAATTCTACCAATATTAGGCGAATATATATATGGATTTCGTGATAAAAGATTGAAATTTTGCGTGTAGTACAAGCCGCTTGTAAAGTCTTTATATATATGGAGGCTGTAGATTTATCCACTAATTGTGAGTTTCATGCTATTAAATCTACTGTATTTTCATATTTCTTCATTGTCTTAGTGGGAAGAATATTATGGTACAAGACTCTGGAAAAAAAACGAAACAAAAAAGAATTTGAAGTTCACAGTTTAATTTGGAGTTACTGAAGAGTTGCCATAGTTGAGAAATGTTCTGGCAATACCCGCAAGATGAAAACTAAGACACATGTGCGACATCTGGGTATCTTTATTGTAGACGTTTCGCCCACCAGTGGCTTTATCAATACAAATTCCACACCTACGGTGCTGAACACACCAACTCCAAGACTGATTACCTCATCTTTTGTATATAGTTCTACTCTCTTCAAGTTATGTCCTTGAATTTGTATTGATAAAGCCACTGGTGGGCGAAACGTCTACAATAATGATACCCAGATGTTGCACATGTGTCTAATTTTATAATTAGGACTGAAGAAAGGACATTTATTTGAGGAAACGTTTCGCCCCGTGTGGCTACTTCAGTCATAATTAAGACTGAAGAAGTCACTTGTGGCGAAACGTTTCCAGTAATAAATGTTCTGAAGTGTACATAAATGTGTTTTCCCCCACACAACGCCATGGTCCTGTGCAGATGTACACAACATTCCATCTTCAAGCCAGGGTTGTTTCTGGCAGTGGTAGTCACCGGGTTTTCCAATCATCAACATCCGTCTTGATCCACCTTCAGCTTGATCCACCTTCAGTCTTGATCCACCTTTAGCTTGATCCACTTTCAGCTTGATCCACCTTCAATCTTGATCCACCTTCAGTCTTGATCCACCTTCAGTCTTGATCCACCTTCAGCTTGATCCACCTTCAGCTTGATCCACCTTCAGCTTGATCCACCTTCAGCTTGATCCACCTTCAGTCTTGATCCACCTTCAGCTTGATCCACCTTCAGCTTGATCCACCTTCAGCTTGATCCACCTTCAGCTTGATCCACCTTCAGCTTGATCCACCTTCAGCTTGATCCACCTTCAACTTCATCCACCTTCAGCTTGATCCACCTTCAGTCTTGATCCACCTTCAGCTTGATCCACCTTCAGTCTTGATCCACCTTCAGCTTGACCCACCTTCAGTTTGATCCACCTTCAGTCTTGATCCACCTTTAGCTTGATCCACTTTCAGCTTGATCCACCTTCAATCTTGATCCACCTTCAGTCTTGATCCACCTTCAGTCTTGATCCACCTTCAGCTTGATCCACCTTCAGCTTGATCCACCTTCAGCTTGATCCACCTTCAGCTTGATCCACCTTCAGCTTGATCCACCTTCAGCTTGATCCACCTTCAGCTTGATCCACCTTCAACTTCATCCACCTTCAGCTTGATCCACCTTCAGTCTTGATCCACCTTCAGCTTGATCCACCTTCAGTCTTGATCCACCTTCAGCTTGACCCACCTTCAGTTTGATCCACCTTCAGTCTTGATCCACCTTTAGCTTGATCCACTTTCAGCTTGATCCACCTTCAATCTTGATCCACCTTCAGGTCTTAGGATCCACCTTCAGCTTGATCCTTCGCACCTTCAGCTTGATCCACCTTCAGCTTGATCCACCTTCAGCTTGATCCACCTTCAGCTTGCATCCACCTTCAACTTATCCACCTTCAGCTTGATCCACCTTCGCGATACCTTCAGGATCCACCTTCACTTCATCCACCTTCAGCTTGATCCACCTTCAGTTTGATCCACCTTCAGCTTGATCCACCTTAGCTTGATCCACCTTCAGCTTGATCCACCTTCAATCTTGATCCACCTTCAGTCTTGATCCACCTTAGCTTGATCCACTTCAGCTTGATCCACCTTCAATGCTTGATCCACCTTCAGCTTGATCCACCTTCAGTCTTGATCCACCTTCAGCTTGATCCACCTTCAGCTTGATCCACCTTCAGCTTGATCCACCTTCAGCTTGATCCACCTTCAACTTGATCCGACCTTCAGCTTGATCCACCTTCAGTCTTGATCCACCTTCAGCTTGATCCACCTTCAGCTTGATCCACCTTCAGCTTGATCCACCTTCAGTCTCGATCCACCTTCAGTCTTGATCCACCTTAGCTTGATCCACCTTTCAGCTTGATCCACCTTCGATCTTGATCACCTTCAGCTTGATCCACCTTCAGTTTGATCCACCTTCAGTCTTGATCAACCTTCAGCTTGATCCACCTTCAGTCTTGATCCACCTTCAGCTTAATCTACCTTCAGTTTGATCCACCTTCAGTCTTGATCCACCTTCAGCTTGATCCACCTTCAGTCTTGATCCACCGTCAGTCTTGATCCATCTTCGTCTTGGTCCACCTTCAGTTTGATCCACCTTCAGTCTTGATCCACCTTTAGCTTGATCCACTTTCAGCTTGATCCATCTTCAATCTTGATCCACCTTCAGTCTTGATCCACCTTCAGTCTTGATCCACCTTCAGTCTTGATCCACCTTCAGCTTGATCCACCTTCAGTCTTGAGCAACCTTCAGCTTGATCCACCTTCAGTTTGATCCACCTTCAGTCTTGATCAACCTTCAGCTTGATCCACCTTCAGTCTTGATCCACCTTCAGCTTAATCCACCTTCAGTTTGATCCACCTTCAGTCTTGATCCACCTTCAGCTTGATCCACCTTCAGTCTTGAGCAACCTTCAGCTTGATCCACCTTCAGTTTGATCCACCTTCAGTCTTGATCCACCGTCAGTCTTGAGCCATCTTCAGTCTTGATCCACCGTCAGTCTTGATCCACCTTCAGTTTTGATCCACCGTCAGTCTTGAGCCATCTTCAGTCTTGATCCACCTTCAGTCTTGATCCACCTTCAGTCTTGATCCACCTTCAGTCTTGATCCACCGTCAGTCTTGAGCCATCTTCAGTCTTGATCCACCTTCAGTCTTGATCTGGCAAATTAGGTTAATTTTGTTCCCCAGGATGCGACCCACACCAGACTGCTAACACCCAGGTACTTACTTGCTGCTTGGTGAACATGGACAACAGGTATCTTAAGGAAACACGCCCAAATGTTCCCACCCGTACCGGGGATCGAACCACGGACCTCAATGTGTGAGCGGAGTGCGCTAGGAACAGAGTTATGGAACCTACATCTTGATGCAACCCCAATGGCTTCATCAACACAGTGATGACTAACTGGCGGTAGTGAAATATGAGGCGATCAGTCCCTTAGTCTTGAGACTTCACACTGGAGACAAAGGAAGTTTTGTACAGAGTATATCTTCAACAATTTATTTGCTAACTTCTGCAAGGAAGGCAGCAAGGAAGGCAGCAAGGGAGGCAGCAAGGAAGGCAGCAAAGGAGGCAGCAAGGAAGGTAGCAAGGAAGGCAGCAAGGGAGGCAGCAAGGAAGGCAGCAAGGGAGGCAGCAAGGGAGGCAGCAAGGAAGGTAGCAAGGAAGGGAGCAAGGAAGGCAGCAAGGAAGGCAGCAAGGAAGGTAGCAAGGAAGGCAGCAAGGAAGGCAGCAAGGGAGGCAGCAAGGAAGGCAGCAAGGGAGGCAGCAAGGAAGGCAGCAAGGAAGGCAGCAAGGGAGGCAGCAAGGGAGGCAGCAAGGAAGGCAGCAAGGAAGGCAGCAAGGAAGGCAGCAAGGAAGGCAGCAAGGGAGGCAGCAAGGAAGGCAGCAAGGAAGGCAGCAAGGAAGGCAGCAAGGGGACAGCAAGGAAATCAGAAAGGAAGACAGCAAGGAATGCAGCAAGGGAGGCAGCAAGGAAGGCAACAATGAAGGCAGCAAGGAAGTCAGCAAGAGAGGCAGCAAGGAAGGCAGCAAGGAAGGCAGCAAGGAAGTCAGCAAGAGAGGCAGCAAGGAAGGCAGCAAGGAAGGCAGCAAGGAAGTCAGCAAGGAAGGTAGCAAGGAAGGCAGCAAGGAAGGCAACAAGTAAGTCAGCAAGGAAGGCAGCAAGGAAGGCAGGAAGGAATTGAGCAATGAAGTCAGCAATGAAGTCAGCAATGAAGCAGCAAGGAAGGTAGCAAGGAAGGCAGCAATGAAGGCAGCAATGAAGGCAGCAATGAAGGAAGCAAGGAAGGCAGCAAGGAAGGCAGCAAGGAAGGCAGCAAGGGAGGCAGAAAGGAAGGCAGCAAGGAAGCCAGCAAGGAAGGCAGCAAGTGAGGCAGCAAGGAAGGTAGCAAGGAAGGTAGCAATGAAGGCAGCAATGAAGGCAGCAATGAAGGCAGCAAGGAAGGTAGCAATGAAGGTAGCAATGAAGGCAGCAATGAAGGCAGCAATGAAGGCAGCAATGAAGGCAGCAAGGAGGGCAACAATGAAGGCAGCAAGGAAGGCAGCAATGAAGGCAGCAATGAAGGCAGCAATGAAGGCAGCAATGAAGGTGGCAATAAAGACAGCAATGAAGGTAGCAATAAAGGCAGCAATGAAGGCAGCAATGAAGGTAGAAATAAAGGCAGCAATGAAGGCAGCAATGAAGGCAGCAATGAAGGCAGCAAGGAAGGCAGCAAGAAAGGCAGCAATGAAGGCAGCAAGAAAGGCAGATGAGCAACTTATTCATCTCGACCCAGCCCATAATTAGACAGTATTACAAACTCTTAATACACGAGTAACCAGCAGTGTTGCAAAGACACTTGTGCACCAATTGGGTATCTTTATTGCTGAAACGTTTCGCCCACACAGTGGGCTTCTTCAGTCAAATACAGAGGAGGAGCAGATCTATATTTGAAGCAAGTGGACATCGTAACACCTCTGACTTGTGGTTCACACAGAACATTTGTTTTCAGTATGTTTCAGGAACTTCCTACTGGAAGATGTTTAGTTAAGGGCCATTTTTCCACTATAATCTACCTTGTCTATAATTACTGTCGCATTTACTTTGTTTGGTAAGGTGAAGTCTAAGATCTTTCCTTAATTCATGGTAAAACTTAATAAATCTTTGAGGATGATTGTCCTTACGAAACAGATAAAGCAAATGCGATAGTAATTATGTACACGAATGGTATGCAATACCGTCGAGATGAAAATTAGACACATGTGCAACATCTGGGTATCTTTATTGTAGACGTTTCGCCCACCAGTGGCTTTATCAATACAAATTGTAGGACATAATTTGAAGACAGTAGAACTATATACAAAAGATGAGGTAATCAGTACCTCGGCCTTGAAGTTGGTGTGAAGATCTACGTAGTAATAATATCTATATTTACTACCAGTACATGTACTGGTAGTAAATATAGATATTATACTACTATATAGATATTATACTACTATATAGAAAACCCCTTGCTATGCTGAGCATTTCCCGCAAATTAGGTCAATTTTGTCCCAGGATGCGACCCACACCAGTCCACTAACACCCAGGTACCTATTTTATACTGATGGTGAACAGGGACAACAGGTGTCTTATGGAAATAGGTCCCTGTTTTCCAGCCGTACTGGAGGAGATTCGAACTCCGGACCTCAGAGTGTGAGCTGAGTGTGCTAGCTATGGAGCTACGAAACACCGTAGTCGTGAGGGCGAAACGTCTATAATAAAGATACCCAGGTGTTGCACATGTGTCTACTTTTCGTCAAAGCAACAGCCTGGTTGACCAGGCAAGAACCAGACGAGCCTGGCCCATGGCCGGGCTCAGAGAGTAGAGAAACTCTCGAAACTCTTCAAAGGTAGATTACAGTGGAAAAATGAACATGTTATTAGACAGAGGACTTACGTGTCTCTTAAGCTCCACAATATTATATACTCTGGTTATCGTTGCTCAAATACTGCCATCAGATACTTTTATTGACTCTATCCTTATTAGGACTGAAGAAACCACTCGGGGCGAAACGTTCCCTTTAATAAATATCCTGAACTATACATAAGAGTCGTTTCCCCCACACCTATCCTTATTACTTGCTCTAAGTAGACTATGACCTGAAGATTGACACACTGGTTCAACATTTGGGAGTCTTTATTGGGGAAACGTTTCGCCCACCAGTGGTTTCATCCATCCAATCCACCGTTCTTCTTCGTTTTGGACTGATGAAGCCACTGTGTGGCGAAACGTTTCCTCAATAAAGATCAGAATGCAACCTGCATTCCAAAATATTGACAAGGGATTAAATTTAATTTTTTTTTCAGAATGAAAAAAAAAAATCGAATAATTAAAAATCCCTCATAAGAGATAAATGGTATAAAAATACCGACACGGTGGACAAAATGGACACAAATGCAATATAATGCGATACATTGTTGACTGTGTTCCTGTGGGCGAAACGTACTCAATAAAGGATTGTATTATACTTGTTTCTATTTTCTCATCACTCATACGTCTGATAAGAAGCAATATACAAAACTGTTTACAAGACAACATTTCTTTTCATAATATAGTTATAACAAGACGTTATTGATAATGTATTATACAGTATCATCTTCATTGTATTATAAAGTATCACCTTCGTTGTATTATACAGTATCACCTTCATTGTATCATAAAGTATCACCTTCATTGTATAATACAGTATCACCTTCATTGTATCATACAGTATCACCTTCATTGTATGATACAGTATCACCTTCATTATATCATACAGTATCACCTTCATTGTGTCATACAGTATCACCTTCATTATATCATACAGTATCACCTTCATTGCATCATATAGTATCACCTTCATTATATCATACAGTATCACCTTCATTGCATCATACAGTATCACCTTCATTGTATTATACAGTATCACCTTCATTGTATTATAAAGTATCACCTTCATTGTATTATACAGTATCACCTTCATTGTATCATACAGTATCACCTTCATTTTATTATACAGTATCACCTTCATTGCATCAAACAGTATCACCTCCATTGTATCATACAGTAGGCCTACTGGCCCAGGCTCAGCAGGTTCAACTCACACCCACTCATGTACTTGCACAGCAGTTAAACATTCGTTTACAAGTGATTTCTCAAATTCCATATCAAAGGGAAAGCAATTTGCGATGGTCCTATATCCAAATATCTTCCTTCGGACATGTCTAAAAAAAATTATCATTAAAATAAAAATTCTTCTCATTTTTTTCACCTATATAAATGATATAGCTATAACAAAAGGGCTTATATCCGTGGCCACAGTAGGTTCAGAATGTTATTAATAATGGTTATTATTTATTAATAATGGTGTTTAGGTGTGTTTACACAACATTACTGTAGGGTAAAATATCCTTAGGATGACTGTCATCAAATTGACATCATTCTTTTAATCACTCTGCTTACTATTGTTAACTTAAATGAGCCGCATAAGTTGAGTTATATCAGACTGAAGATCATAACGGTACACGAGTGGTTCTGAGTGTTTTAATAGCTAAATATACCGTCTATGCAAGGACGGGGAAGGGTTGGGGAAGAGGGGAGAGTGGAGGAGGGGCGGGGATAGTTTAGGAAGGAGGGTCCTCACCACCTAAATTTCAGTTTTTCCTGCTAGACTACAATGTGGTAAAGATAGTGCAACATTTGTTAATCTTTACTGAGGTAACTTTTCATCAGTGGAGATTCCCAGATGTTGTAGCAGTGTGTGAGTCTTCAAGACTACAGTATACAGTGTGTGAGTCTTCAAGACTACAGTATACAGTGTGTGAGTCTTCAAGACTACAGTATACAGTGTGTGAGTCTTCAAGACTACAGTATACAGTGTGTGAGTCTTCAAGACTACAGTATACAGTGTGTGAGTCTTCAAGACTACAGTATACAGTGTGTGAGTCTTCAAGACTACAGTATACAGTGTGTGAGTCTTCAAGACTACACGACACAAGTCGTCCTCGAGATCACAGTCATTATTCCACTGCTCGCAAAGACAGTCAAGTGGGAGACTCAACTTTACATCGTTTTTATTATATATTTATGTTGTCTTGTGGTACGTCACAAGGACAATGGACAGAGGGCAACCTAAAGTAACGTAGCCTAACGTAACATAACATAACCTAGTCTAACGTAACGTAACATAGTCTAGCGTAACCTAAATTAACGTAATCTAACCTAACTTAACGTTAGGTTAGATTACGTAAACTATATGTGAAAGCTCGACAGAAATGTTTAAGTTAATACAGTGAGAGATGAGTTTATATTCACCGACTGGTGGTGAACAAGTTACGACAACCGTAACGACCCTCGTGTAGTCGACAGACGACTATAAATCCAATCGAATAACCCGAACAGTGTAATCTTGCCGTTAATAGTGCACACGTCTGAAAAGGATACCGTATTTTCCGGCATATAAGGCGCACGAGCATATGAGACATACTAGAGTCTAGTAACTAGACGATATTTGCAAGCAGTTGTAACATAAACAACTTCTCAAGCGTAACCCAAGGCCTACACTCGACCCCTGACCTTGAGCATATAAGGCGAAGGCTGATTGTCCAAGACTATTTTGTGGGGAAAAATGCGCGTCTTATATGTCGGTAAAATACGGTATATGTACAAGTTTGCTTGCGGTCTCTCTGGATATTCCTGCTTGAAGTTGCTTGTGTCCCGCCTGGGATAATTCTCTTTATCAGCAAGCCAAAATAGGGTTAATTTTTCACAACAACTGGTCAAATTAGTAATGCATATAGCAGTTGTGCATGTAATTTAGAGTTTTTAAAATTAATTTTAGAGTAGATTTAATTAAATGTCGCTTTATGCAAATATGTTAAAGGCATTATTTTTAATCAATGTAAATTCAAATATGAAAAGGTTGCTATTTATTAAAGAACACATTTTAACATCCAGAATTTATAAGGACTGATTGCCTCAAACACCTCTACACCATTCTTTGTTTGTATACGACTGATGAAGCCACTGTGTGGCGAAGCCTTTCCTCAACTGATGTACATGTTTCTAATTTATCAACTATATAGGCTAATTATTTAGCTATAGAAGAGTATATGTTGATATCAATAAAGTATTTAGAAATCCGACAAATTGATAAATGAGCCACATGTCTAACATCTGGGACTCTTTATACCAGAATAAAGATACCCAGATGTTGTACATGTGTCTTATTTATCAGGTAGTTAAAACCTATTCCTTGGGTAACATTGTTAGTGGGTTGAGCAAATATTTTTTAGTGGGTTTGGGTTTGAGAAGGACCTGCTAAGTATGGGCCAGTAAACCTGGTGAAGTGTTCCTCCTTTCATATGTTCAATGGGTTAGACAAGACAGGAAAAAGGGGATGAAAAGTGTGCTGCTGGCTAGAACAGCCAGAGTGATCATCGCTTTGTGATGAAAGGAGATCACTGGGGTGTAAACAATGGCTGCAGGCGCACTTGTTCACGTTTAACAAGGCGGTAAATTACTGTGAGAGTAAAGTGTTCCCAGCTTCACTAGCTGACGGACTGATGCAGTGCCAGCAGTGTTCCCAGCTTCACTAGCTGACGGACTGATGCAGTGCCAGCAGTGTTCCCAGCTTCACTAGCTGACGGACTGATGCAGTGCCAGCAGTGTTCCCAGCTTCACTAGCTGACGGACTGATGCAGTGCCAGCAGTGTTCCCAGCTTCACTAGCTGACGGACTGATGCAGTGCCAGCAGTGTTCCCAGCTTCACTAGCTGACGGATGATGCAGTGCCAGCAGTGTTCCCAGCTTCACTAGCTGACGGACTGATGCAGTGCCAGCAGTGTTCCCAGCTTCACTAGCTGACGGACGATGCAGTGCCAGCAGTGTTCCCAGCTTCACTAGCTGACGGACTGATGCAGTGCCAGCAGTGTTCCCAGCTTCACTAGCTGACGGACGATGCAGTGCCAGCAGTGTTCCAGCTTCACTAGCTGACGGACTGATGCAGTGCCAGCAGTGTTCCAGCTTCACTAGCTGACGGATGATGCAGTGCCAGCAGTGTTCCAGCTTCACTAGCTGACGGACTGATGCAGTGCCAGCAGTGTTCCCAGCTTCACTAGCTGACGGACTCGATGCAGTGCCAGCAGTGTTCCAGCTTCACTAGCTGACGGACGATGCAGTGCCAGCAGTGTTCCCAGCTTCACTAGCTGACGGACTGATGCAGTGCCAGCAGTGTTCCCAGCTTCACTAGCTGACGGACTGATGCAGTGCCAGCAGTGTTCCCAGCTTCACTAGCTGACGGACGATGCAGTGCCAGCAGTGTTCCCAGCTTCACTAGCTGACGGACTGATGCAGTGCCAGCAGTGTTCCCAGCTTCACTAGCTGACGGACAGATGCAGTGCCAGCAGTGTTCCCAGCTTCACTAGCTGACGGACTGATGCAGTGCCAGCAGTGTTCCCAGCTTCACTAGCTGACGGACTGATGCAGTGCCAGCAGTGTTCCCAGCTTCACTAGCTGACGGACTGATGCAGTGCCAGCAGTGTTCCAAGCTTCACTAGCTGACGGACTGATGCAGTGCCAGCAGTGTTCCCAGCTTCACTAGCTGACGGACTGATGCAGTGCCAGCAGTGTTCCAAGCTTCACTAGCTGACGGACAGATGCAGTGCCAGCAGTGTTCCCAACTTCACTAGCTGACGGACTGATGCAGTGCCAGCAGTGTTCCCAGCTTCACTAGCTGACGGACAGATGCAGTGCCAGCAGTGTTCCCAACTTCACTAGCTGACGGACTGATGCAGTGCCAGCAGTGTTCCCAGCTTCATTAGCTGACGGACTGATGCAGTGCCAGCAGTGTTCCCAACTTCACTAGCTGACGGACTGATGCAGTGCCAGCAGTGTTCCAGCTTCACTAGCTGACGGACTGATGCAGTGCCAGCAGTGTTCCCAGCTTCACTAGCTGACGGACTGATGCAGTGCCAGCAGTGTTCCCAGCTTCACTAGCTGACGGACAGATGCAGTGCCAGCAGTGTTCCCAACTTCACTAGCTGACGGACTGATGCAGTGCCAGCAGTGTTCCCAGCTTCACTAGCTGACGGACAGATGCAGTGCCAGCAGTGTTCCCAGCTTCACTAGCTGACGGACTGATGCAGTGCCAGCAGTGTTCCCAGCTTCATTAGCTGACGGACTGATGCAGTGCCAGCAGTGTTCCCAGCTTCACTAGCTGACGGACTGATGCAGTGCCAGCAGTGTTCCCAGCTTCACTAGCTGACGGACTGATGCAGTGCCAGCAGTGTTCCCAGCTTCACTAGCTGACGGACTAATGCAGTGCCAGCAGTGTTCCCAGCTTCACTAGCTGACGGACTGATGCAGTGCCAGCAGTGTTCCCAGCTTCACTAGCTGACGGACTGATGCAGTGCCAGCATTGTTCCCAGCTTCACTAGCTGACGGACTGATGCAGTGCCAGCAGTGTTCCCAGCTTCACTAGCTGACGGACTCATGCAGTGCCAGCAGTGTTCCCAGCTTCACTAGCTGACGGACTGATGCAGTGCCAGAAGTGTTCCCAGCTTCACTAGCTGACGGACTGATGCAGTGCCAGCAGTGTTCCCAGCGTCACTAGCTGACGGACTGATGCAGTGCCAGCAGTGTTCCCAACTTCACTAGCTGACGGACTGATGCAGTGCCAGCAGTGTTCCCAGCTTCACTAGCTGACGGACTGATGCAGTGCCAGCAGTGAAAAAGACATATATGTACATTTCAGGACATTTATTAGAGGAAACGTGGTGAAACGTTTCCTGTAATAAATGTCCTGAACTGTACATGTCTGTTTTGTTCACAGTACCAGGAGTACCTTGCCAGTGTTCCTAGCTCTACTAGCACTCAGAATACGTACTAGCTACAGTCCACAGACGAAGACTTGCTATCACTGGACCCCACAATTCACAAACGAACAGACTAGCTATCACTGGATCCCAAAGTTCACAGACGAACAGACTAGCTATTACTGGACCCCACAGTTCACAGACGAACAGACTAGCTATCACTGGACCCCACAGTTCACAGACGAACAGACTAGCTATCACTGGACCCCACAGTTCACAGACGAACAGACTAGCTATCACTGGACCCCACAGTTCACAGACGAACAGACTAGCTATCACTGGACCCCACAGTTCACAGACGAACATACAAGCTTTCACTGGACCCCAAAGTTCACAGACGAACAGACTAGCTCTCACTGGACCCCACAGTTCACAGACAAACTAGCAATCACTGTACCCCACAGTTCACAGACGAACAGACTAGCTATCACTGTACCCCACAGTTCACAGACGAACAGACTAGCTATCACTGTACCCCACAGTCCACAGACGAACAGACCAGTTCCCCAACACACAGATGTACAAACAAGTTAAAGGACTTATAATCCACAAACTGAGACGAGCTGATACAAGTCCTGTAGTCTGAGAAAGTGCAGATTACCCACCACAAGTCTCAGGTCTAGAATGAACAAAAAGTCTTTAACAATACACAACCCGACTTGGACCATTTACAAGTCACAGGTCTAGATCAGCATTTTTCTGACCCATCATCGTCCTTCCTCCACATAAAGTCTAAGTGCACTGAATCTTACCATACCACGGGTGGGGTTCGAACCCGCGGTCAGAGAGTCTCAAAACTCCGGACCGTCGCTCTTCTTGCTATTTTATTGAGAACTCAGTTTATACTGGAATATGGTCTGGTGGTACCGACAAGACGTGGAACAAGACACTTAAGTACAATTCAAGACGTTTATTAGAGGAAACGTTTTGCCATGAGTGGCTTCTTCAGTCCAATGCAGAGACGTTTCGTTGAAGATAAGGAGGAATTTGAAGCAATTAGTCCCGCATCCTGGAGTAGATGTGTATACATATATTTCATTGGTTATAATTAAGAAGACACTCGGGGAGAAACGTTTTCTCTAATTAATGTCCTGAACACTACACATGAGTGACTTTTCACAGAGAAAATATTAATTTATTCCAAACAGTTAGGTGCTTGTGAAAAGTGTTTTGCTGACTCTGAAAATAAATAAAAAAAAAAAACTGCTTTATTTGCAGTTTATTTTCTCACAATAACCATCAGTGTGACTTTTAAGAAAAATTTAATTTATCATACAGCTTGTGCTTGAAATTTTGCTGTTTCTATTGAAGTCTTGTTATGCCTAGTGATGTTTGGCTGAGTGTACATCCATCAGTCTCCACAAGAGTGTTATTACGCTACTGCTGGTTTCCCATGAAGCTGTCATGTATCTATCATGCTTTGGCTAGTGTACTCCATCTAGATATGCAGGTACTTCAGATAATGACAGGTACTTCATGGATACTGGCAGGTACTTCATAGACTCTGCCTGGTACTTTAGACACTGGCAGGTATTCATAGACTCTGCCTGGTACTTTAGACACTGGCAGGTAATTCAGACACTGGCAGGTACTTCATAGACTCTGCCTGGTACTTAAACACTGGCAGGTACTTCATAGACTCTGTTTGGAACTTCATAGATGAAAGGAAGTTACTACCCCAATCCCATTCTTGGGTCGACAGAGCACCAGACGATGCCATATTATTTATATTCCCACAGGCGGAGACTCGGGGTGGACTAAAATATATACATGACGAAAATACAAATGGGAAATAACTAAGATTTGAGAGAAAAGACAGGTGAGATTCAGTTCTCCAGGTTAAGAATATATGCTGCCACTACCTGTTCCTCTAGTGGCAGAAGTGACAGTAAAGACCCAGAGAAGAGACAGACGGAATTTGGGTTAGAGAAGGAAAACCCCAATTGATAATGCAGAATAGTTAAGACAAAGTATTTGTTCTGATAAGTACTGGCTCTTAGGGCAGCTTGGTCTAAAAACTGAGTAACAGGGCTTTGAATATTGAGGAAGAATTGAGGAGAATGGAACAACGAATAGGCAATCTTGACACCCATGATGCCTTGTACCTTCTCACAAAATGCTTGAGTCTGCCCAGGTTGACATATTTCCTAAGATGTGCTCCTTCATATGATAATCCTATACTGCACGAATATGACAGTATCCTGAGGCAGATCTTTACTAAAGTACTTAACCTTACTCTAGAAGATGGGCAGTGGGACCAAGCTACACTCCCAGTCAGACTAGCAAGTCATCTCAGATTGCGCTACCTGCTTTCCTGTCTTCATGCATTGCATCCGGAGGGCTTGTAGCAGCGTTCTCCCTGATCATCTTATTGGACAAGATTGGAATCCATGACCTAAAGTTCGTCGAGGAGCCAGGATCTGGGATAATCTAACGGGCTCTGAAACCAGGCCTGCTCCCCAACAACTACAAACAGTCGCACTAGGATGGCCCAATAGTAGAGAATACAGCCACAGCAATACTTTAGAGTGTGTCAGGGAAGGATAGAGCCCGCCTCCTTGCAGTGAGAGCTCCTCATGCAGGGGACTTTCTGTTGGCTGTTCCCAACTCCAGCCTTTGCCCACAGACCATCAGCATTGGTGTTGCCCTTCGACTTGCCGCCCTTATTCTCGCCGAACACAGGTGTATTTGTGGCAGTGAAGCAGCAGACCGATTCGGGTACCATGGTCTTGTGTGTCGTAAATCCGAGGGAAAGATTGCAAGATATGAAGAGGTTAATAACATTATCAAGAGGAGCTTCACAACAGCCGGATGCCCAGCAGTAAGGGAACCACCCCAACTATGCAGATCTGATGGCAGCCAAAAGCGTCCAGATGGTATCACCCTTCAAGCCTGGACAGACGGCAAGCAGGTGGTGTGGGACTACACATGTGCATCTACCTTGGCTGATACCTATCTCCAATACACTAGGGGGGAAGGAGGTGCAGCTGCCACCTTCAGGGAGTCCCAAAAGTCGAGAAAATACGGAGAATTTGCCCATCGTTATATGTTGTTCCCATAGGCTCGGAGACCCTTGGCTCATGGGGAAAGAGTGCATCTAAGTTCCTCAAGGAGCTGGGCAAAAGACTCAACAGGGTTACTAGGAATCCCAGGGCAGCTAGTTTTCTGTTCCAGCGACTCAGCGCTGCTGTTCAGAAGGGTAATGCCTAGACTGGTAGAGGCTAGTACAAAGAAAGAGCTAGGCTGGTAGAGGTTAGTGCAGAGCTAGGCTGGTAGAGGCTAGTACAAAGATAGAGCTAGGCTGGTAGAGGTTAGTGCAGAGCTAGGCTGGTAGAGGTTAGTGCAGAGCTAGGCTAGTAGAGGCTAGTACAGAGCTAGGCTGGTAGAGGCTAGTACAGAGCTAGGCTGGTAGAGGCTAGTGCAAAGCTAGGATGGTAGAGGTTAGTGCAGAGCTAGGCTGGTAGAGGCTAGTACAGAGCTAGGCTGGTAGAGGCTAGTACAGAGCTAGACTGGTAGAGGCTAGTACAGAACTAGGCTGGTAGAGGCTAGTACAGAACTAGGCTGGTAGAGGCTAGTACAGAACTAGGCTGGTAGAGGCTAGTACAGAGCTAGACTGGTAGAGACTAGTACAGAACTAGGCTGGTAGAGGCTAGTACAGATCTAGACTGGTAGAGGCTAGTACAGAACTAGGCTGGTAGAGGCTAGTACAGAACTAGGCTGGTAGAGGCTAGTACAGAACTGAGGCTGACAGTATGAGAGGCTAGTACAGAGACTAGGCTGGTAAGGCTAGTACACAGCTAGGCTGGTAGAGGCTTGTGCAGAGCTAGGCTGGTAGAGGTTTGTGCAGAGCTAGGTTGGTAGAGGCTAGTACAGAGCTAGGCTGGTAGAGGCTAGTACAGAGCTAGGCTGGTAGAGGCTAGTACAGAGCTAGGCTGGTAGAGGCTATTACAAAGATAGAGCAAGGCTGGTAAAGACTAGTACAAAGATAGAGCTAGGCCGGTAGAGGCTAATACAAAGATAGAACTAGGCTGGTAGAGGCTAGTACAGAGCTAGGCTGGTAGAGGCTAGTACAGAGCTAGGCTGGTAGAGGCTAGTACAGAGCTAGGCTGGTAGAGGCTAGTACAGAGCTAGGCTGGTAGAGGCTAGTACAGAGCTAGGCTGGTAGAGGCTAATACAGAGCTAGGCTGGTAGGGGAGAGCTGAGTACAGAGCTAGGCTGGTAGAGGCTAGTACAGGCTAGGCTGGTAGAGGCTAGTACAGAGCTAGGCTGGTAGAGGCTAGTACAGAGCTAGGCTGGTAGAGGCTAGTACAGGGCTAGGCTGGTAGAGGCTAGTACAGAGCTAGGCTGGTAGAGGCTAGTACAGAGCTAGGCTGGTAGAGGCTAGTACAGAGCTAGGCTGGTAGAGGCTAGTACAGAGCTAGGCTGGTAGAGGCTAGTACAGAGCTAGGCTGGTAGAGGCTAGTACAGAGCTAGGCTGGTAGAGGCTAGTACAGATCTAGGCTGGTAGAGGCTAGTACAGAGCTAGGCTGGTAGAGGCTAGTACAGAGCTAGGCTGGTAGAGGCTAGTACAGAGCTAGGCTGGTAGAGGCTAGTACAGAGCTAGGCTGGTAGAGGCTAGTACAGAGCTAGGCTGGTAGAGGCTAGTACAGAGCTAGGCTTTTAGAAGCTAGTCACATGGTTATACGTAAACACATAATTTTACATCTTATTACAATGCGCTGTATGACGCTTGGGTTTAGAGCCTCTTTTTTATTATAATAATAAAAATAAATCTTATTTTTAATCTTACAATATACATCTTGACTTTAATTTTACAATATACAGTATTACACTATAATAATGGAAGGTACAAGACACATGCATATAATAACCCATCTATAAGATAGTATAACAGTGTTAGCAGGAGGCTGCATTATCCCTGGTGGTTATTTCCCAACAATATGTCTTTATATTTATACCTGGGTGTCTTTAACTTACCACAGGTTATGAACTCACTTCTTAGCAGCAGATAGTTCGTATTAGTAGTGGAAAAAGGCTGCTCAGGCCAGCAGAGGTGTGGAGGGGGACTCATGTTTACGAAATCTTGCCCTGGTGTTCCCTCCAAGTTGTCTGAACAGATATCATACTCTGTACACAAGCTCTTTGTAAAAATCCCTAACAATGGCTCAAACTTAATCACTACACCTTGTTAACACTGGCATTAATTAGTACAATGGATAATAACACTTAGAAAAATGATCTAACACACCAAAAAATGAACTTGTACAATATATTTCAGCTAAGCAATATTCTTGTGAAATATTGGAACCACTGACAACGGAACATCACTTTGCGTGAATGGCCATACCTTTAATACATTACTTTAGTAAATTCATCTCTTTTACAATAATAGCGATATTAGTAAATCTGCAGATGTTACAGTAACAATAATAATTATAATAGTAATCATAATAATGTTGATAATAATACTTTCACAATTTATTAAACAATTGCTCTGAATTAAATTTCAGTAAGTACAGTGATAGTATAAGACATTACACGGTTTATCTTTTAATTATTACTGCATTTATTTCCTACACCTGAGTTACACAACCATGCACATAATAAACTGGGAAGAATATAGATAAGAAATACACATTAAGGTCAGTCAAGAAATCTTCACAAAGAACAATCACACCTTAACACAGGTATGACTCGAGGGGCTGATTTGCTTCATTTCACGCCTCCCCAGTTTAGGGAAATACTTGGAACTGCTTGTTTCATACATCACAGTATAATACTATAAACAACTTCTCTTTAGAGTGTATTCTGAAACGTCGCAGTTGACAGCTGACAGACTCTTATTTTTAAGAACTCCACTCTAGTGACCTCTAACCCTAGAAGGTGTTCCATCCACAACTCCTCCTTTTGCCCTATAGAGAACTCAAGCAATAAAGTACTGAGGTGGAGGCCCTCAGGTAGCAGAGAAACAATTTCCCCTGATACACTATACCATTTACATCATAATCGTTCATTATCATTCACCATTATTTACGCTCAGGAAATAACACTCGTCGAGGCGTCGATACATAACTGACATCCCTTTGGCAACCAACACCAACACTTAGTATGAGAGGCCAGTGTACATATCACCCTATTATAGTATACGAGTCTCTTAACACTAACAGTTAAATGTACATAGTCCTGAGCCTCACTACTCAGGCTTCATCAACACTACTACACGCAACACAACTTACAAACTCAAAAAATTAGGAGGAACAGCCTGAAGTATACAGCTCAATACCTAGACCATTCTAGGGAATGTAACTCTCATTATCACTACTCACTTCCCACAACACAGAAAAATAGTTAGCATAGACTAATGACACTATAAGATAGTATAAGGTAGAAAATACAACTCACTACATACATAGGCTGTTTCAGGTCCAGAAAAAGATTACATGAATAGCATCTCAGTCATACTCTCGTTTATTTCATTTGTTAGTGTTTCAAACTTTCTTCCTGTTCCAAATTTCAGCAAACCTCATCCCAATTTCCGCAATCAAAATATATGCATTAGCTTTAACTTAATCTTTGTTAACAATGGTAGTCTAGCCGGAATTAAACATTTTCACACTCTTGCAAGAAATCCCAAAATTACATTCCTTTTCAACAGCTTCCTAATTACTTTCAGAGTATCCGCAATTTGTACTTTCTCAATCATTTTCCTTAAACTCATTCTTGCTTTGAATCCCAAAAAGGTCTGATGGTTTTTACATGACCATCATTCATCTTACATTGACACAGAATTTTCGCAAGACAAACAATAAACAAAAATAGATATTGCTTTAATTAAACCACTAGTGATGGTACCTGGGATTCACTTCCCAGTTGAAATAACTACAACAACTGTCTATCTCGTACTTCCTCCCCTTAAAACATGTATAAGTCCAATATCATTACCTATTTTTTATTCCAAATATATCTGAGAGTCTAGCAAGAAAATTAATCCCACTGCTGCCACCATTGACACGAAGTTACTACCCCAGTGCCACCCTCGGGTCGAGCACCAGACGATGCCACATTGTCTGTGTTCCCACAGGCGGAGACTCGGAGTGGAGAAAGTACATGAAGAAAATACCAATGGGAAATAACTAAGATCTGAGATAAAAGACAGGTAAGGTTCAGTTCTCTCAAAAATATATGCTGCTAACACCTGCTCTTTCAGTAGTCGAAGAAGAGAAAGTAGGTAAAGTTACAGCAGAAGAGAGACGCGGAATTTGGGTTAGAGCAGGAAAACCCTAATCGAAATAATACAGGAGAGTTAAGACAAAGTATTAGTTCTGATAAATACTGGCTCTTAAGAGAGCTCTTAAGAGAGCTCTTAAGAGAGCTTGGCTTGAAAACTGAGTGGAAGGAAGGAAAAAGGTTGGCACGTATATCATACAACTTAAGAGGCATGTAAGTTCCTCAGTCTTCTAATAACATGTTCACATTTCCACTATAATCTACCTCGTCCATAATTACGATCACATTTGCTTTAATTGATGGTATAACTTAACAAATCTTTGAAGACAACTGTGTTGCAGAGGTCTGAACTTTGCTCACACCTCTGCAACACAATTGTCCTCAAAGTTTCGTAAAGTTAATTAAGTAAAGATCCTGGACTTCATCTTACGAAACAAATCAAATGCGATAGTAATTATAGACAAGGTAGATTATAGTAGAAAAATGAACATGTTATTAGAAGACTGGGGAACTTAGGTGCCTCTTAACTCACCAACTGCACATTACTCAGACATTCGGTGGTATTTCAAGCATTAGGCATAATTTCCTTCCCAGTTTTGATCACAATGATCAGATATTTCTAAAGTTCAACTTTTCGCATAGCATAGCATAGCATAGCTCATCCTGACGACATTTTCCACCGACCTCCCATGCTTGCGCATCTCTAAATTCATCTGACCCACGAAATCGTAATGACACGATTGCAAGCAACCATACCAAGGGTGGGGTTCGAACCCGCGGTCAGAAGGTTAGCATAGGCACCACTGTGTCCACAAATGCAAGTTTTTACAGACGAATCTCCCGCTAGCATGGCCGTGATGAACTCTAGCTCAAGTCCCCTCAAAGCTGTCAACATGGCTAATGCGTCGGTCTGGAGTTTTGAGATTCTCTGATCGCGGGTTCTAACCCCGCCCGTGGTATGGTTTAAATTCATCTGGTCTGCCTCTGGTCTCCCCGGTGGTAGAGGGGGTCGCGGACCCCCAGAATGAGAACCACTAGTCTAAATTAATTAAATCCGACTTTCTAATGCTTTATGACTCGAGGAAAGTCTACTGGTTTATGTACTTTTTAATGAGAGACTAAAACTGTTCGGAATATTTAAGAGAGTTCTTTATGTACGATTATTTGAATGTTTTCACCTTGTAAAATCACATTTACCAGAGTTAAGGGTGAAGCTTTCTTCTTGGTGGTGGCGGTGGCGGTGGCGGTGGTGGCGGCGGTGGCGGTGGTGGCGGTGGTGGCGACGGTGGCGGTGGTGGCGGCGGTGGCGGTGGCGGCGATGGCGGTGGTGGCGGCGGTGGCGGCGGCGGTGGCGGCGGCGGCGGTGGTAGTGGCGGTGGTGGCGACGGTGGTGGCGGCGGCGGTGGTGGTGGCGGCGGCGGTAGTGGCGGTGGTGGCGGCGGTGGCGGCGGTGGCGGTGGTGGCGACGGTGGCGGTGGTGGCGGCGGCGGTGGTGGCGGCGGCGGTGGTAGTGGCGGTAGTGGCGACGGTGGTGGCGGCGGCGGTGGTGGTGGCGGCGGCGGTAGTGGCGGTGGTTGTGGTGGCGGTGGTGGCGGCGGTGGCGGTGGCGGCGGTGGCGGTGTGGTGTTGGGGGTGGTGGCGGCTGTGGTGGGGGTGGTTCTGGTGGTAGTGGTGGTGGTTCTGGTGGTGATGGTGGTGGCGGCGATGGCGGTGGTGGTGGCGGCGATGGCGGTGGCAGCAGCGGCAGCGGCGACGGCGGTGGTGGTGGGGTGGTGGTGGCGGCGGGGTTGGGGTGGTGGTGACGGCGCTGCTGTTGGTATTGGTGGTGGTATTGGTGGTGGTGGTGTTGTTGTTGGTGGTGGTGTTGTTGGTGGTGTTGTCGTTGTTGGTGGTGCTGTTATTGTTGTTGGTGTTGTTGGTGGTGATGGTATTGGTGGTGGTGTTGTTGATAGTGTTGGTATTGTTGATGGTGGTGGTGGTGGTGGTGCTGGTTGTTGTTGTTAATTCCAGAATTTCTGATAAATCTTGACACAACAGAACTTTGAAAAGGCAATAAATATCATCCCATGCACTCTGCTCCAGGCCCAGACTCATGGAACTCCGTGTTCATCAAGAACTGCAAGAAGCCCCTATCACGTACCTTCAGCATCCTATGGAGAGGAAGCATGGACACAGGGGTCATCCCACAGCCACTAAAGACAACAGACATAGTTCCACTCTACAAAGGTGGCAGTAAAGCAATTGCAAAGAACTACAGACCGATAGCACTGACGTCCCACATCATAAAAATCTTTGAAAGGATTCGAAGAAGCAAGATCACCAACCACTTACTTACCCATCAGTTACACAACCCAGGGCAGCATGGGTTTAGAGCAGGTCCCTTCTGCTTCTCACAACTACTGGACCAATATGACAAGGTCTAGGATGCACTGGAGGACAAACAATATGCAGATGTGGTATACACAGACTTTGCGAAAGCTTTTAAGCATGATAAAGGAATAACAGGGAAAGTGGGTAGATGAATCTATAACTTCCTAACAAAAAAGAACACAAAGAGTAATAGTAAAGAGAGTAACGTTAGAGGCAGCTACGGTGAAAAGCTCTGTTCCACAAGGCACAGTACTTGCCCCCATCCTGTACCTCATCCTCATATCTGGCTGATGATACCAGAATTTGCATGACAGCGTCATCCATCGGAGACACTACAAATCTCCAAGCGGACATTAACCAAGTCTTTAAATGGACTTCAGCAAACAATATGAAGTTCATTGAAGACAATTTTCAATCAACTCGAGGAAATAAAAACTGGATCGGAGAATAAATCAAATTGCAACCACACAATAGAATGAAAATTGATGTGTTGACTTACAATACCGTGACTGGACAATACACAAATAACTCTCACAGAAGAGAGAAACCTACGGCGACGTTTCGGTCAGACTTGGACCATTTACAAAGTCACACTAACAGAAAAGAGAGATGGAGCCAGTAAATATAGGCCAGCTGGGAGGGACGGTACAAGTGAGGTGGGAGTAGTGGTAGTAGTGGTAAGGCAGGTAGTGGAAGCAGTAGTAGTGGTAGTGTAAAGTAGGGAGAGTAGTTGATGAGATAAGAATAGAAAGTGGGAGTGAAGGGAGGCAACAGTGAAGGTAGGGGTCAAACACTACTGTGAAATCTCCTTTTCTCTGCCTTCCCTATATTTCCAGTCTTTCTAGTCTCAACAACTCTCTCCATTCCTTAGACATCAAACTTACTTTTCGCCAAACACCCTTCGCAGTAATCTAGTTCGTACCTCTCCTCTCATGTTCCTCTTCTCCTCTTCAGTACTTTGGAGAAACTGGCCGTTCTCTTTCTGGCAGACACAAGGAGTACAATAGTGGCTTGCCGACACCAATAATGATCTTTTCTGTCACGTTAGAGATCACTTATCTGCTAAAACTATCTACCCTACTTCTAACTTTCACAGACGTCATCTTGTTGAATCAACGCTGATGCTCATCTTTCCTTGTATGAATCTTAGTCGTGGCTTTGTCATTGTAGACGCCTTCCTTTCCCATTACATTGTCAAAGTCTTCAAACTTCACAACACATGTGACTTAACTTGATTCTGTTTTCTCCTTCTCTCTCTACCTCTTCTTTCCAATTTTTCCTTTTTCTTGTTTTTTTCTTCTGCCTTGGGTGTTCTGTAGTTCACTTCTCTTCCCCCTCCTGTGTTCTTGGTCTTACCCCTTGTGGGCTCTTAGCTCTCCTGCAGGGCTTCTCTTTCTTGGTCTTTGACTGACCCCACTACTACTATGTCCTCCCCTGCTGCCTTTGGCCCCTGCCTTCACTTTTGCCTCCCTTCACTCCCCCTTTCTATTCTTGTACCACCAACCACTCTCCCTACTTAACAAACACTACCACTATTACTTCTACTACTAATACTACTACTTACACAACCAGCCTTACCCCTACCACTACTACTACTACTACTTCCACTTCTCTTGTCTCGTCCCTGTCAGCTGGCCTATATATACTGACTCCACCTCTCTTTTCTGTTAGGAAACGAACCGAACCACACAGTCGTCGGACGTTAGGTATTCAATACACTTCCACAGAATCTTTCGAGTCGTTCTGGCACTCGGGCTGCGGCCTGAGTGCCAGGAATGGCTCAGTTGGAGTTGAAAGAGTCACCGTGCCCCCGCCATAGGGCTGCCCCCGCCATAGGGCTATAAACGGTACACCACTTGACGTGAATGCTCGCCGTGGGAATGGTCAAGGCGACTGCGTGACCCACTCCTACCACGAGCGAGGACAAGTTGACATGAAGTGAGCAAGTCGGTGCAGCTGTGACCACGACCCCTGTCACAACCCTGCCTGCAGCTTACATGCTGCACCACTGACCCCTGTCACAACCCTGCCTGCAGCTTACATGTTGCACCACTGACCCCTGTCACAACCCTGCCTGCAGCTTACATGCTGCACCACTGACCCCTGTCACAACCCTGCCTGCAGCTTACATGTTGCACCACTGACCCCTGTCACAACCCTGCCTGCAGCTTACATGCTGCACCACTGACCCCTGTCACAACCCTGCCTGCAGCTTACATGTTGCACCACTGACCCCTGTCACAACCCTGCCTGCAGCTTACATGCTGCACCACTGGCCCCTGTCACAACCCTGCCTGCAGCTTACATGCTGCACTACTGACCCCTGTCACAACCCTGCCTGCAGCTTACATGCTGCACTACTAACCCCTGTCACAACCCTGCCTGCAGCTTACATGCTGCACCACTGACCCCTGTCACAACCCTGCCTGCAGCTTACATGATGCACTATACTAACCCCTGTCACAACCCTGCCTGCAGCTTACATGATGCACCACTGACCCCTGTCACAACCCTGCCTGCAGCTTACATGATGCACCACTGACCCCTGTCACAACCCTGCCTGCAGCTTACATGCTACTCCACTGACCCCTGTCACAACCCTGCCTGCAGCTTACATGCTACTCCACTGACCCCTGTCACAACCCTGCCTGCAGCTTACATGCTACTCCACTGACCCCTGTCACAACCCTGCCTGCAGCTTACATGCTGCACCACTGACCCCTGTCACAACCCTGCCTGCAGCTTACATGCTCCACCACTGACCCCTGTCATCTTATGATTAACAGCCGTGCCAGGCCCTGTACCAAACAATATTAAACAACAACAATCTTTTGTGTTAGTGTGACTTAGTAAATGGTCCAAGTCGGACCGAAACGTCGTCGTAAGGTCCTCTCTTGTATGTGTGACTTATCTATACGTAAACCAGATTTTGCCCCACGTCACCAACGTGTTTGGTGATTGTAGATGTAGATAATCATGTATTCCCGCTACAAACAACCTGATTGTAGATGTAGATAACCATGTATTCCCGCTACAAACAACCTGATTGTAGATGTAGATAACCATGTATTCCCGCTACAAACAACCTGATTGTAGATGTAGATAACCATGTATTCCGGCTACAAACAACTTGGTCAGGACACAGCCTCCACTCAGCATCATGGTCGCCGCTCTCGGCTATCTATGCATTGAACTAAATACATTACATAGCCACGTGATAGTGCCCCGGTGGTCTGGTGGCTTGAGCTCTCCTTCACACACGGAGGACCCGGGTTCGATTCCCGGCTGGGTGGAAACTTTTCGACGTGTTTCCTTACACCTGTTGTCATGTTCACCTAGCAGCAAATAGGTACCTGGGTGTTAGTCGACTGGTGTGGGTGGCATCCTGGGGGACAAGATTGAGGACTTCAATGGAAATAAGACAGACAGTCCTCGATGACGCGCTGACTTTCTTGGGTTATCCTGGGTGGCTAACCCTCCGGGGTTAAAAATCCGAAGAAAATCTTATAGCCAGCCCACACTGGAGGTACATTTCCACCACTTCAGCAGAGCCTTTGCTTATTGAGACACAGATCCTTCGTTAAACTCATTGTAATGGTAAGCAGGTGTTGCCATGTGTTTCTTAACGCCCGTAAACTTTGTGATCCTTAAAATATACATACTTTTATTATCAGACAAATGGCTTTTGTTCTGGCAAGAATCAAAACAAAATCCTTAGTCCACGTAAACAATATACTTAACAATTTCATATTGGGGGGTGAGGGAGGGAAGCGGGGAGAAGGGGAGAGGATGTAGTGAGTTGGATCGAAGGGGAGGAGGTATGAGGGGAGGGGATAAAGGTGAATAAGAGGAGGGGGAGAAGATTGAGCATCAGTGTGAAGAGTTGTCATCAAATAACTTTTAAGAAGATTACAACCAGATACTGAAACCTCCTCACTCACGACTGTAGGTGAAGGTGAGGGTTGGTGAGGGGAAGGTGAGGGTTAGTGAGGGAAGGTGAGGGTTGGTGAGGGGAAGGTGAGGGTTGGTGAAGGGAAGGTGAGGGTTGGTGAGGGGAAGGTGAGGTTGGTGATGGGAAGGTGAGGGAAGGTGAGGTTGGTAGGGGAAGGTGAGGGTTGGTGAAGGGAAGGTGAGGTTGGTGAGGGGAAGGTGAGGGTTGGTGAGGGGAAGGTGAGGGTTGGTGAGGGGAAGGTGAGGGTTGGTGAGGGGAAGGTGAGGGTTGGTGAGGGGAAGGTGAGGGTTGGTGAGGGGAAGGTGAGGGTGGAGTAGGTGGAGGGAAGGTGAGGTTGGTGAGGGAAGGTGAGGGTTGAGGGAAGGTGAGGTTGAGGGAAGGTGAGGGTTGGTGAAGGGAAGGTGAGGGTTGGTGAAGGGAAGGTGAGGGTTGGAGGAAGGGAGGAGGTGAGGGTTGGTGAAGGGAAGGTGAGGGTTGGTGAGGGGAAGGTGAGGGGTTGGTGAGGGAAGGTGAGGGTTGGTGGAAAGGGGAGGAAGGTGAGGGTGGTGAGGGGAAGGTGAGGGTTGGTGAGGGAAGGTGAGGGTTGGTGAGGGAAGGTGAGGTTGTTGAGGAAGGTGAGGGTTGGGAGGGGAAGGTGAGGGTTGGTGAGGGAAGGTGAGGTTGGTGGGTAGTGGTGAGGGAAGGTGAGGGTTGGTGAGGGAAGGTGAGGGTTGGTGAGGGAAGGTGAGGTTGTGAGGGATAGTGGTGAGGGTTGGAGGAAGTGAGGTTGGTGAAGGAAGGTGAGGGTTGGTGAAGGGAAGGTGAGGTTGGTGGAAGGTGAGGGTTGGTGAGGGAAGGAGGTTGGTGAAGGAAGGTGAGGGTTGGTGAAGGGAAGGTGAGGGTTGGTGAAGGGAAAGTGAGGGTTGGTGAGGAGGAGGGTTGGTGAAGGGAAGGTGAGGGTTGGTGAAGGGAAGGTGAGGGTTGGTGAGGGGAAGGTGAGGGTTGGTGAGGGGAAGGTGAGGGTTGGTGAAGGGAAGGTGAGGGTTGGTGAAGGGAATGTGAGGGTTGGTGAAGGGAAAGTGAGGGTTGGTGAGGGGAAGGTGAGGGTTGGTGAAGGTGTTACAAAAAGACGATATCTATAAAATATAGACATCTCCAGAGAATACTAGGTCTCCCCCTCTAGCATTCAGCCTCTTTATGGTTTTTGTAACAAGTTGTCAGACCAAGATCACGTCTAGTTATCCCTTGACTTGGGTGAAATATTAATAGAGTTTTGGGATTACAACTTGGCGATAATAATCCAACGAAATAAAATTTGAGATCTTTAATAAAAAAGGTGTCTAGATGGATAATAAGTATTACATAGTTTAGGATACAAGCTCCTTCATATCTCTTGTAGTACAATATTGAATTGTATTTATGGTAATACACTACAAATCGTGAGTACTTAACTATGCATACGAATAATACAGATATATACATGTGTATGAATGTGTATGTGTGCTCAAAGTGTTCGAAATGTCTCAGTAAAACTTGACTCGAAATAGACTTAAATAGTGACTGACAATAAGTCCTCAAATAATATATCTTCTCTACCATCAAGGCAATCAAAACAGCCAGCTTGTACAGCCAGCTTGTACAGCCAGCTTGTACAGCCAGCTTGTACACAATGACGGAACATTCACCAAACAATAATGTAACAAGCAGCAGCACAGCGTCAGGAACAAGGAGACAAAATAACGACCCTAACTGAGGACCATCAGCAGATCCTCCATGAAAGTCATTAAGTTTAATGAATCTAAGTTCAGCATAACCAAATCCCCGACTACGACGGTGCGTAGATGCCACACAAAGTAGGTCAGAAGCTTCAGTTTGGGACCAGGGTTGAAGTGTGTCTCCACACGACATACTCTACAAAACGTCGAAAAAACTAAGACTGAAAGAAAGGTGCGTTTCGAAGTCACCAGCGAAACCATACTCTACCAAAACAGAGTCTAAATAACGAATAAACAGCCAGAGACGAGAGAGATCCCTGGAGAGATGTTTCTCGTAGAAGTCGCTCGAGAGATACTTCCAGGACTAGAAGGTGAGATCACGTGACTCGCCCCTGGTGCTACTCCAGCTACAAGCGAGCGGTAGTTAGCAAGGCAGTTTGAGATGGCGGACAGCCAATCACAACCCTTCAACAGCGAGGACAGTGTAACATCCTACGTACATGCATAGCTAATATAATAAGTCAAATAATAATATAAACCAAGATATATTAATTTTAGCTATTAATGAAAATATCGGCAATATAAAATTATATGAAAAGGTAAATATATACATTCAATATGCACTATAAACATTGGGCCCCATTCAGGGGGCGCAATATCTGGTATCAGAATTAATCACAGATAATGGCATTATATATGGAGCGTTTTTTTTATATAGTATTTTATACAATATTCACACTAAGTAACACCCGTAACAGACCCTGGCAAGCCCACTGACTCTCCTCACAACCCAGAATAGCTTTCGGTATTCACTCGTTGGCCGAAAGTGATTCCGGTACCTGCGTTCAACCTAACTCTTCTGGTAGTTCTGACTCTCAATTTCCCCTGACCACGAACTCTGCTTCTCCCTGCGCACAATATGACAATTTTCGGATGGTCTGCGTGTCGACTGGCTGAACGTTTTACTGCTAAATTTTTCAGCTTAACAACTAGTGTCCTTGTATAGATGAGTAACATACTGGACTCATCACGACGGATCAACACCTGGAAACCTTTGGCACTGTACGGAAACCATGAACAGTCATGAGCAAGATTCTTCTCTCTCTGGTAAACACGGCATCTAATATATACATAAACAATCATCACGTTGGATAAGAATTTTTGTCTTCCATTGGGTAAGACTTATTTTTCCACGAACTGTAAAGTTGAATACCCATCAGCAAAGTCAGTAGCATAGACAAGGTTGAATAGGCAGGGCAGTGGCTCGTACGTTGGTTTGCGTGCGGCCATCAGTAAGAGCCTGGTTGATCAAGCCGTGATCCACCGCGAGGCCTTGTCATGAACCGGGTCGTGGGGGGCTCTGACCCCCCGGAACACCCTTGAGGTATACTCCAGGTATTGGTAGCACTGAAGTTCACCCCCTGGGACCGTGGTCATTCCACACACAGAAGTATAAAGCCTTTACAGAATGTACCTTCCCAAAACAACTTAAATTTCAACACTACCACATCACCGACGTGGTAATGTGTTTTAGCAGCCCGAGGGCGCAAGAGAGACCCAAGAAATATAGTGACATTAATATTCAATTGGCTGGTGCTTCTGACTTGAGTCTACATTGGAACTAAAACCAACACTTCCACGAATGCTGACACTACAGCCAACCAGCAGAGCATTATCAGTCACAGACACTGTGTCTTGTGTTCACTTATCATATTGCCTGATTTGCATTGAAATGCCCCACTCATGCTTTTTTCGGTGCCCAGTTTTCCTCAGAGAAAATGAAATAGGACATTTAAGAGAGAAAGAAGGCTTATACTGTAAAGCCAAGGTTGGGTTACTTTGTATTAAGCTGCTGTGTAACCCAACCCCACAAGTACCAGTGGCACCCCCATACCATCATCCTGTTAAGACACTTATTCAACAGTTGGGTATCATTATTGTTGAAATGTTTCGCCTACAGTAGACTTCTTCAGTCAGATAGAGAGGCAACAAGTATAGTAGTGAAATAAAGACGATGTGTTGGACCCATTACATCATCTCTCCCTGTTGCCTCTCTATCTGACTGAAGAAGTCTACTGTGTGGCCGAAACGATTCAACAATAAAGATTCCCAAAGAAACCATACCACGGGTGGGGTTCGAACCCGCGGTCAGATGCACATGTGTTTAAATCATCAACTTGTCGGTATTGTATACTGATTTCAACATTGCTGTGTGTGACTAGTAGAAGTGCTAGTCTGTGATCTTCATGTACGCCACTGTAACTCACCACCTCCCAGTCTGTGATCTTCATGTACGCCCACTGTAACTCACCACCTCCCAGTCTGTGATCTTCATGTACGCCCACTGTAACTCACCACCTCCCAGTCTGTGATCTTCATGTACGCCCACTGTAACTCACCACCTCCCAGTCTGTGATCTTCATGTACGCCCACTGTAACTCACCACCTCCCAGTCTGTGATCTTCATGTACGCCCACTGTAACTCACCACCTCCCAGTCTGTGATCTTCATGTACGCCCACTGTAACTCACCACCTCCCAGTCTGTGATCTTCATGTACGCCCACTGTAACTCACCACCTCCCAGTCTGTGATCTTCATGTACGCCCACTGTAACTCACCACCTCCCAGTCTGTGATCTTCATGTACGCCCACTGTAACTCACCACCTCCCAGTCTGTGATCTTCATGTACGCCCACTGTAACTCACCACCTCCCAGTCTGTGATCTTCATGTACGCCCACTGTAACTTTCACAACCTCCCAACCTCCACATTCTTCCCCAGCTATTTCTTCAGCACTTCCTCAAAAACCTCAAAGGCCTGAAACCTTGCCCACCTGGCAGCCTCACTATCACCTCACCATCCCTGTACGTTATATACTTTTTTCCGGAACCCTTTACTTTTGGAAAGATAAACACATAAGGAGTATAATGTGATCCTTTATTGACAACGTTTCGCCCACGCAGTGGGCTTTATCAAGTCACAAACAGATCTACCTGGATAAAAGAAAACAAGGGTATTTATAGGATTTAGTCAGGTGGAGAATGCTGGGTCAGGTGGAGAATGCTGGGTCAGGTGGAGAATGCTGCATAAGAACATAAGAAAGAAGGAACACTGCAGCAGGCCTACTGGCCCATGCGAGGCAGGTCCAAGTCTCCCACCGGCTTAAGCCAATGCCCCGACCCAACCAGGTCAGGTGAAGGGAAAGTAAGGGTTGGTGAAGGGAAAGTAAAGGTTGGTGAAGGGAAAGTGAAGGGAAGGTGAGGGTTGAAGGGAAGGTGAGGGTTGGTGAAGGGAAGGTGAGGGTTGGTGAAGGGAAAGTGAGGGTTGGTGAAGGGAAGGTGAGGGTTGGTGAGGGGAAGGTGAGGGTTGGTGAGGGGAAGGTGAGGGTTGGTGAAGGTGTTACAAAAAGACGATATCTATAAAGTATAGACATCTCCAGAGAATACTAGGTCTCCCCCTCTAGCATTCAGCCTCTTTATGGTTTTTGTAACAAGTTATCAGACCAAGATCACGTCTAGTTATCCCTTGACTTGGGTGAAATATTAATAGAGTTTTGGGATTACAACTTGGCGATAATAATCCAACGAAATAAAATTTGAGATCTTTAATAAAAAATGGTGTCTAGGTGGATAATAAGTATTACATAGTTTAGGATACAAGCTCCTTCATATCTCTTGTAGTACAATATTGAATTGTATTTATGGTAATACAGTACAAATCGTGAGTACTTAACTATGCATACGAATAATACAGATATATACATGTGTATGAATGTGTATGTGTGCTCAAAGTGTTCGAAATGTCTCAGTAAGACTTGACTCGAAATAGACTTAAATAGTGACTGACAATAAGTCCTCAAATAATCTATCTTCTCTACCATCAAGGCAATCAAAACAGCCAGCTTGTACAGCCAGCTTGTACAGCCAGCTTGTACAGCCAGCTTGTACAGCTATCTTGTACACAATGACGAACCATTCACCAAACAATAATGTAACAAGCAGCATCACAGCGTCAGAAACAAGGAGACAAAATAACGACCCTAACTGAGGACCATCAGCAGATCCTCCATGAAAGTCATTAAGTTTAATGAATCTAAGTTCAGCATAACCAAATCCCCGACTACGACGGTGCGTAGATGCCACACAAAGTAGGTCAGAAGCTTCAATTTGGGACCAGGGTTGGAGTGTGTCTCCACACGACATACTCTGCAAAACGTCGAAAACACTAAGACCGAAAGAGAGGTGCGTTTCGAACTCACCAGCGAAACCATACTCTACCAAAACAGAGTCTAAATAACGAATAAAGAGCCATAGACGAGAGAGATCCCTGGAGAGATGTTTCTCGTAGAAGTCGCTCGAGAGATACTTCCAGGACTAGAAGGTGAGATCACGTGACTCGCCCCTGGTGCTACTCCAGCTACAAGCGAGCGGTAGTTAGCAAGGCAGTTTGAGATGGCGGACAGCCAATCACAGCCCTTCAACAGCGAGGACAGTGTAATATGTAACATCCTACCTACATACATAGCTAATATAATAAGTCAAATAATAATATAAACCAAGATATATTCCTTTTAGCTATTAATGAAAATATCGGCAATATAAAATTATATGAAAAGGTAAATATATACATTCAATATGCACTATAAACATTGGGCCCCATTCAGGGGGCGCAATATCTGGTATCAGAATTAATCAAGGATAATAACATTATATATGGAGCGTTTTTTTTTAGATAGTATTTTATACAATATTCACACTAAGTAACACCCGTAAGCGACCCTGCCAAGCCCACTGACTCTCCTCACAATCCAGAATAGCTTTCGGTATTCACTCGTTGGCCGAAAGTGATTCCGGTACCTGCGTTCAACCTAACTCTTCTGGTAGTTCTGACTCTCAATTCGCCCTGACCACGAACTCGGCTTCTCCCTGCGCACAATATGACAATTTTCGGATGGTCTGCGTGTCGACTGGCTGAACGTTTTACGACTAAATTGTTCAGCTTAACAACTAGTGACCTTGTATCGATAAGTAACACACCTGACTCAACACGACAGATCAACACCTGGAAACGACTGCCACTGTACGGAAACCATGAACAGTCACGAGCAAGATTCTTCTCTCTCTGGTAAACACGGCATCTAATACATACATAAACAATCATCACGTTGGATAAGTATTTTTGTCTTCCATTGGGTAAGACTTATTTTTCCACGAACTGTAAAGTTGAATACACATCAGAAAAGTCAGTAGCATAGACAAGGTTGAATAGGCAGGGCAGTGGCTTGTACGTTGGTTTGCGTGCGGCCATCAGTAAGAGCCTGGTTGATCAAGCCGTGATCCACCGCGAGGCCTTGTCATGAACCGGGTCGTGGGGGGCTCTGACCCCCCGGAACACCCTTGAGGTATACTCCAGGTATTGGTAGCACTGAAGTTCACCCCCTGGGACCGTGGTCATTCCACACACAGAAGTATAAAGCCTTTACAGAATGTACCTTCCCAAAACAACTTAAATTTCAACACTACCACATCACCGACGTGGTAATGTGTTTTAGCAGCCCGAGGGCGCAAGAGAGACCCAAGAAATATAGTGACATTAATATTCAATTGGCTGGTGCTTCTGACTTGAGTCTACATTGGAACTAAAACCAACACTTCCACGAATGCTGACACTACAGCCAACCAGCAGAGCATTATCAGTCACAGACACTGTGTCTTGTGTTCACTTATCATATTGCCTGATTTGCATTGAAATGCCCCACTCATGCTTTTTTCGGTGCCCAGTTTTCCTCAGAGAAAATGAAATAGGACATTTAAGGGAGAAAGAAGGCTTATACTGTAAAGCCAAGGTTGGGTTACTTTGTATTAAGCTGCTGTGTAACCCAACCCCACAAGTACCAGTGGCACCCCCATACCATCATCCTGTTAAGACACTTATTCAACAGTTGGGTATCATTATTGTTGAAATGTTTCGCCTACACAGTAGACTTCTTCAGTCAGATAGAGAGGCAACAAGTATAGTAGTGAAATAAAGACGATGTGTTGGACCCATTACATCATCTCTCCCTGTTGCCTCTCTATCTGACTGAAGAAGTCTACTGTGTGGCCGAAACGATTCAACAATAAAGATTCCCAAAGAAACCATACCACGGGTGGGGTTCGAACCCGCGGTCAGATGCACATGTGTTTAAATCATCAACTTGTCGGTATTGTATACTGATTTCAACATTGCTGTGTGTGACTAGTAGAAGTGCTAGTCTGTGATCTTCATGTACGCCCACTGTAACTCACCACCTCCCAGTCTGTGATCTTCATGTACGCCCACTGTAACTCACCACCTCCCAGTCTGTGATCTTCATGTACGCCCACTGTAACTCACCACCTCCCAGTCTGTGATCTTCATGTACGCCCACTGTAACTCACCACCTCCCAGTCTGTGATCTTCATGTACGCCCACTGTAACTTTCACAACCTCCCAACCTCCACATTCTTCCCCAGCTATTTCTTCAGCACTTCCTCAAAAACCTCAAAGGCCTGAAACCTTGCCCACCTGGCAGCCTCACTATCACCTCACCATCCCTGTACGTTATATACTTTTTTCCGGAACCCTTTACTTTTGGAAAGATAAACACATAAGGAGTATAATGTGATCCTTTATTGACAACGTTTCGCCCACGCAGTGGCCTTAATCAAGTCACAAACAGATCTACCTGGATAAAAGAAAACAAGGGTATTTATAGGATTTAGTCAGGTGGAGAATGCTGGGTCAGGTGGAGAATGCTGCATAAGAACATAAGAAAGAAGGAACACTGCAGCAGGCCTACTGGCCCATGCGAGGCAGGTCCAAGTCTCCCACCGGCTTAAGCCAATGCCCCGACCCAGCCAGGTCAGGTTACATTCACTTAAGGAAGGAGCACGGCATCTGACCTAGTAGCACAAGCTAGTCAGGACCAACTCACACCCACCCGCACCCACTCATATATTTATCTAGCCTATTTTTAAAACTACACAACGTTTTAGCCTCTATAACTGTAATCGGGAGTTTGTTCCACTCATCGACAACTCTATTACCAAACCAATGCTTTTCTATATCCTTCCTGAATCTGAATTTATCCAACTTAAAGCCATTGCTGCGAGTCCTGTCAATACTAGATATTTTTAGCACGCTATTTACATCCCCTTTATTTATTCCTGTTTTCCATTTATACACCTCAATCATATCCCCCCTAATTCTACGCCTTTCTAGAGAGTGCAGATTCAGGGTCCTCAGTCTATCTTCATAGGGAAGATTTCTGATACATGGGATCAACTTTGTCATCCTCCTCTGTACGTTTTCCAGAGCATTTATATCCATTCTGTAATACGGTGACCAAAACTGTGCAGCATAATCTAGATGAGGCCTAACCAAGGATATATAGAGTTGAAGAACAACCTGAGGACTCCTATTATTTATGCTTCTTGATATGAAGCCAAGGATTCTGTTTGCTTTATTGCGAACAGTTATGCACTGCTGTCTTGGTTTTAGATTACTGCTAACCAGAACTCCTAAATCCTTTTCGCAATCAGTAGTATTAAGATCTACATTATTTAGTTTATATGTGGCATGGTTATTGTCCTGTCCAATATTTAGAACTTTGCATTTATCTATATTAAACTGCATCTGCCACTTCTCCGACCACTGCATCAGTCTATTCAAATCTTCCTGGAGTGCTCTAATGTCCTCATTTGAATGAATTGGACGGCCTATTTTGGTGTCATCGGCAAATTTGCTTATGTCGCTATT